>JAJONR010032457.1:0-18004 GCA_029582245.1 Solanum etuberosum
GAAATCCACAATCAAACTTGAACGATCTTGACGAATCTTGCCTTTTCTTCTTCTTTCTCCTCTTTTCTCCTTTCTCCAAGCCCTAGCGTAAACTTCAACTTTTTTAAATTAACTAAAATCTGATTTGACCCCTATTAAACTCCTAAATATGAATTAAAATTATAGGGTACGGAAAAGACTAAAATACCCTTTCAAAATCCGTATTGGACTTTCCTTATTTGAACAACCCAACTTCCAATGGGAATATCTCACTCATACGAACTCGGAATCGCGCAAACTTGGTGGCGTTGGAAAGATTATTCCATGATATTTCCTACGATATCTAGAAACACACCTAACTCATCCTGAGCTAGGACTTATGGTCGTTTGAAGTTGGCCAAAACTCAACTTAACATACTTAACAAAATTTCCAGATTTTTATAATCTTTCCAAAAATGGCTATTTCCAAATTTTTTACTACTTCATAGCTATTTCAATTTTTCGAGATGTTACAATATCTCCCCCTTGGGAACATTCGACGAAGACATGGAAAGCAAAGACGACCAAAAATTTGCAAACGGAAATAATCTAGATCTGTTTTGAACAAAATACTAATAGGAGATGAATTATTCAATTGTGAAATGGCAATCTGTTGATTTTAAAAACAATAGTGTCAAAAGCATTGATCCAATTTTTTTAGGAACAATAGCATAATTCAATAAAGCACAATCGATTTCAACTATATGTCTATGTTTCCTCTCAGCATGACCATTTTGTTCTAGAGTATAAAGGCACGATGAACGCTGAACAATGTCATTATCTCTCAAATAACTAGTTAACGCCTTAAATTTACCCCCGGTCTGCTTGAAAGCCTTTTATTGGGCGACCAAAGAATTTTTTCACAATTATACGAAATTAAATAAAAATGAATAGAACATTAGATTTAAATTTAAGAAATTAGATCCAAAAATATTTTCTAAAGTGATAAAAAAAGATAACATAATAAGGATAGCCATCATTAAAAGCAGCTGGGCAGGACTCCAAATGTCTGAACAAATTAAATCTTGAGGTCATGTGCCCCTAAAACTAAACTCGCTAAAGGGGACTTTATGGCTCGTGCTGGCTACTAACAACACATGTAGAGCATAATTTAGGAGATAAACTAGGAGACTACACGAAGATACTTGACGACAAAGCCTTACAAAGGATAGGATAAGATGCATGAGCTAGTCTTGCATGTCAAACACTAAAGGATGTAGCATATGAAGCAGGATAAAATGATGATTTCAACACTGGAAGGGCGCACAAATCATCAATTTTTGGCCCTTTATGAAGAATTGCCCCCTTTACCAAAAAATAGTTAGGAAAAAATTCAATCGAAACTTGATTAGATGCAATAAATGAACTAATAGATAGTAAATTTTGAGTGGCAGTAGGAACACGTAGAATATTATCTAGAGTAAATATTTTTTTAAAAGTAGAAAGTGAGCCTTGACCTATGTGAGAAATAGGCAGCTTGGAATCATTACCTAAGGTTACTTTTCCAAGACTTTGGTATTTGGAGTGGATGGCGAAATTGTCATGATCAGCCATAAGATGATGTGTGGTGTCACTATCCATTAACCAATTTTGTGTAGGCTGAGTCGAGGTGCTAGATAAGTTTGAGGAGGGTCGGCTAGAGACCCTATTACCACTGTTGATTTTGGGTGATAGGCAAAAACATGAAATATGTTTCTTTCACAATTATGACAAACAATCCCAAACATATTATAGTATGGAGATTGAACCCCATATTTAGTTAACGGAGTAAAACTCCGAAAGTTGTGGTGCTGAGAAGATTGTGTAAATCCTTAATTAGAAGAACAACCACGACCACCTCTACCTCTACCTCTACCATTACCACGTATGGTGAGAACAAAACTTTGAGTATATTGAGCTGAATGAAAAATCACATTAAGAGATTCATCCCTTTTCAATTGTCTTTCTTTATACAACAACATGCCATATAAATCATAAAAAATAATATCTTCATAACATGCCTCAAGTGCTTTAGTGAAAGGATGATATGCAGGGCCGAGACCTACAAGAACAAATTCTACAAGGTCTTCTTTATTGACAGGATGTTGCAAAACAACCAAACCTATTTGCAATCCCTTTTGCCTTTTGGACATAGGTCTCAATGTTCGCATTGTCACGACTCAAAGTATGCAGTTGTCCTTTGAGCTCACATATTTGTGTTTTAAATCTGGATTCATAGGCTACGACTAGTTTGTTTCATGTTGCATGGATTGTTTCACCGCCAACTAATTGTGGTAGCATATTTTTGGATGCTGAAGCAACAATCCAACCTAAAACAATTTGGTCTTTGCGTACTAAAGCTTTGTAGGCTGGATTAAACTGATTAGTTGTTATAAACTTACTAGGAATATGTTCATTACCATTAATACAGTGATTAAGACCACACCCACAAATCATTGAAAGAAATTGTGTATTCTATAGAAAGAAATTTTATGACGTGAGCTTCAAAGTCAATTGATGAGCAAGGTTAGGTGTTGGGGAATAAGTGGTCATTGGAGTGGTTGAAGCACTGACTGAAGTGCTTGTCATGCTTGAGAGAATTTACAGAGTCTCCCATTGCTTGTTCAAGTGGCTGTTTTTTTTCGCTTTAGAGAAGAAGATTGAAAAAAAATCCTAGTTAGAAGGTTGCTCAAACAACTAGGGCAACAATACCATGAAAGAAACTTTTCTTCTCTATTTCTCATTGAAGATAAATATCAACACTTGTACACGAGGTTCCTGATGCGACAAGTCTCCTAACAATACTAGAATATACAAAGAGAAAGGATACATATATATACAATACTTCTAATTATCTATCCTAGTTAGAGTCAAAGTACATTTATCCTTTACAAAAAATAAGTATTTTTAGCCTCCTGCCAAAAATGTCAAATAGGCTCTTAGTTGGAATTTGTCTCATCTTTACTTTCTAATTCTGACTTGAATTATTTATAATATGCTGTGTTGTTATAGTAGTAGTATGATATGTGCATGGGGTGGGAAAGTGGAATGGGCTATGAAAATTAGGTGTAATGGGAGTTAACATATAAAATATACAAATAAAATTGAAATCTTATATGGTTACTTAATTCATGTTTTAAATATTTTTTTTTGTGTATTGAGACCATTATTATAGTATAATAATATAGTCAATTTCTTGCCAGTTATTACGATATGCAAAAATCCACTACAAGAGTACACACAAAAAGCTAGGAAAAGGCTCTCAATTTACCAATCTTTTAATGAAGGTTCTGAAAACTTGCCAAAGCATAGAGCTGAAGTGTGTTGGTAGATGGTGTTGTATACACATCCAAGTTGACACATTCAACAAAAAAGCAAGCTGAGTAGGAAGTTGTAAAAATTGCTTTTGAATCCATTTTTCGTGAAGAAACTGAAGTTGGATCTTTTCCGTTTCTTTACGAGGTACTCACTCTATACTTGCTTACACCTTTTTGAATAGTGCGCAAAAAAAATATTTTTGCTCAAATTTTACTACTTTTTTTGTGTTTCGATTTTTTCAAAGGACCCTACCTTGTGCAAGTGTATTCTAAATGAATTTTCCATCAAGAAGAATTGAAGCCTACATATAATATGAGATCTCAGGTAAAAGGGCAAAGTCCAGTGTTTATTTGCCACCTCGCTTTTGGTGGTAAAACTTATATAGGTGAAGAAGCTGGGAACAAAAAATTGGCAGAACATTTAGCTTAATAAATTAACATAACCAATAGCGATTCGATAGCGGTTCGAGCAACTAAATGCTCAGCCTTTTTCTTTTTCCCAGCTTCTTCACCTATATATATTTTACCACAAAACTCAAGGTGGCAAATAAAAACTGAACTTTACCCTTTTACATGACATCTCATATTATATTAGGCTTCATTTTTTTCATGATGACAAATTCATTTAGAATAAATTTGCACAACGTAGGGTTTTAAAAAAAAACATACACAAAAAAATATTAAAATTTTGAGCAAAAATGAATCTTTAGTGCACTATTCAGAAATGTGTATCAAGTGTAGAGTGAATACCTCGTAAATAAAACTAAAAAGTTTCAACTTCAGTTTCTTGATGAATAATGGATTCATAAGCAACTTTTGCAACTTCCTGCTCAACTTGCTTCTTCGTTGAATGGGTTAACTTGGATTTGTATTCAACACCATCCATCAACACTTTAGCTCTATACTTTGGTAAGTTTTCAGAACCCTCATTAAAAGATTGGTAAATTGGGAGCCTTTTCCTTGTTATTTGTGTGTACTCTTATAGTTGATTTTTGTATATCGTAGCAACTGAAGAGAAATTGATTATACTATAATAATGGAATCAATGCACACAAAAAAACATTAAAAAATGAATTAAGCAAGCATATAAGATTTTAAGTTTATGTATTTATATATTATATGTTGACTCTCATCACACCTAATTTTCAAAGCCCCATTCAACATTCCCACCCCATGCACATACCATACTACTACAATAACAACAACAACAGATTATAAAAAATTCAAGCAAGAATTAAAAAGTAAAGATGAGAAAAATTCCAACTAAGAGCCTATTTGAAAGTTTAAGTGAACAGAAGCGTAACATTATAACACCAACAACGAAGGAAGGAACATAAAGAAAAGATTTAGCAACTGATACTTGAAATTTAAATGTTTGTCTTCTATAGTCTCATCCCAAATCTCACTTAGTGGAATTTCACTAGGTATGTTGTTTACATGTTGTGGTTGTTATTGTCATCGTCTTTGCATGTTCAACACTCTTCTTAAGTATAAAATGGAAAAAAATTGTAAGCACGGCGCTGTACGACGCTCCTCCTTTAACTAAAAGTGTTATTCTAATCTTATTTATTTGATATTCCTCTTTAATTAATTATTTAAGGATAATAATTTTGTTTTCACAATTATTAGTAATAATTTATTTTAATTTTTGTGATATTTGACAAATTACATTTAACCTTCCCTTTAGGTTAAAATATATATGGTTTTTGAACTATGCATGCATTTGGTATATATTTTTTTTGGATATTGTCACTATCAAATGCTCGAATATTGTACTCTTTTTCTAAAATGAGAGTACAAGTGTACAACTACGGCTGCCAAATGGGAAAAAATGCAAAGGAAAGTTGATTCCATTTTAGAACTTGCCATTATAATAAAACACATTCTTTTTATGGAACTCTCAAGGAAACCAGCAACCTCTACTGTTGCACCCTATTTCGAGCCAGCCGAAATAATTCATAACATAATATGGCCGCCACTCTGATTTTGAAAATTATTTTGTTTTAGAGTCGCCACCTAATTTTAAGGAAATATTAGGAAAACCATTTTTTCTGTATGTAAATATAAATTCTGTTTTGATTTGTGAAACTAGTGATATTCTGGGTAAGGGTTTTGGTTACTCGAGGGGAAGGTATTAAACATCCCTCAGAGTCTATCCGAAGATAGTCCTAAAAATCAATTTAGAAAAAATAAGTAGGAAAATTTATTTGCTTTAAAATTCATGATAAGTAAATTTCATTAATGTAACGACCTGTTCCCGTCGTTATGGAAAAGCCAATGGGAAAATAATTTGGGTCAGAAAACTTTTGGGTAGTGACTTGGAAATTTCTAGCCTAGTCCAGATTTGGATGAAATCTGAGTCAGGTAAGGTCTAGGGGAATCTAGTAATGAATGGGAGATTTAATTATGAATTGGATCTCATGAGTGGATAGCCAAGACGTTAAGGAGCTCGTACGGCTTTATGGAATAGAATTCGGGCAAGTAAAACTCCCGAAACTGATCTTGGCGTGAAAGGGTAGTTTTTGAACGCCAAGGGTTGAAGGTGTGTTGCGAAATGAGAGCTTGGAATTCAAATTCCGACCTTCTGTCTCTGTGCAGGCCACTGTAGCAGTGCCGCGTTTGTGAGATAGGTGCCGCTGTAGCGGGCCAGTCGCGACTTAAGTCGGGGAAAAACTCCAATTTCATTATTTTTCTGCAAACTTCATTCTTAAGAGATAGGAGACGACCCATGGAGATTTCTTGACAGTTTTCCATGACTTTTGGGGCTAAAGGTAGGGATTTTACTCCCTTAATCCGTATTTCGATCTGTAGAACTTAGATTCTTAGGTAATTATCGTTGGGGGAGAGTTTTGGCCTGAAGTTAATGGTGGAAAAAAGCCCTAGATGCACCTTAGGATCATGGGTTTTGTCTTGGGTTATTGGGTTTGTTATAATCCGGGTAAATTAGACCTTAATTATTGATCCTTGCGTTAATTTATTCGTTTGTAGACCAAGAACAAGCAGAAAGAATTCGGAAAGGGAAGGCTCAAGTGTCTTAGGAGGATTCAAGCTTGGTTTCAAGGTAGGTGATGGTTTGATTTCCTGTTTGTGATATATATGCCAGTTAATTGCTACATTGTACGCATGTATGTATGTGAATAAGGAAATGCGAATTGAACCTAATGAAATGATTATGTGTGAATAATACATGCCATGAACCTATTACTTGATTGTATGATTTGAGTATTGTTCCCTATTTGTGTGATTGTGACTATGGTTGTGCTGATTGGACCGGGTGTCACGTTCCGACACATACATTGAATCGGGTGTCATGTTTCGATATATACATGGGATCGGGTATCACGTTCCGACACATACATTGGATCGGGTGTTATGTTCCAACACATACATGGGATCGGGTGTCACGTTCTGACACATGCATGGGATCGAGAGTCACGTTTCGACACACTAACAGTTTGGGTGTGGGTTCCATGAGATGACTATTGTGATTGTTATGTTATGTCTACTTGGAATTGATAATGAAAGATGGTATGTAGCTCTAAATTGATGACTGAACTGTATTATGTATATGTATGCTTATTATGTTGTAATTGCTTGTGTGTATTGTGCTTATGGGAGTGGCCACGTGATCCTACCAGTACACTGTGGTTGTGAACTGATACTGCATTTGCTCTCTCTTTGTTGACTATAGGGCATCTTCAGGCGGCTACTGACAAAACTCAGCTAGGTGACTATTGAGCGTGACCAGATTCAAGGGTGAGGCAGTTCTTTCAGGCTGCTATGTCTAACTCCCCGACTTTTCGGAACTCTAATTTAACTCGTACCTTCATGGAAAAACAAAAAGGGTGAGTAATAAATTGAGAATGATGTGGTATGTCATATTTTAAGTGTTCAAGGGTTGTATCTCAAGTTTTACGTTAGGTAAGTTGCAAAATAAAACTTGGCGAAAGTTATCATAAGTTCCTTTTTAAATATTTCTCTGAAATTTGGGTCAAATATTCCGGAGGTTTTCTTCCAATCTATAAAGAGTTATGGGGCCTACGACCTATACAATCAAAGGTCTATGAGTCTAGTTTCAAACGCATCAAACCGTTTGTTCATACAACTTGAGAATAGAGAGATATTTGTATTTTCGCGAGACTGCGCAAGCAAGCACGTGAGGTGGGTCCCCTAAGTCTGTGGAAACTTATAAGATATCATCTTCTTCATTTTTCTTCATTCCAGCTCGTAAGAAACCCACAAAAATCAGAAAATTACTCCTCAAATCATCCTTGTGTGTTCATGATCTCGTCTTGGCTCCTTATCAAAAATTGCCCTACGTCGCGAGCTCGTCATTTTGGTATAGTTTTCATGGTGAATTGAGCGGTGTAGCTCCATGGAGGTTCTTGCAGCAGAGTTTTTTTCGGTGTTTTAATTTTATTCAAGTGTTCTGGGCGTGTAAACAAAGTGTTGTAGTGGTGCGGACAAAGGTATTTTCAGCATAAATTATAAAGGAAAAGGTATGTTAAGGCTATTCCCTTCGTTCGGTATGTTTCCTTAGAGCTTGGGAGTGGTATAATAGGGTAGTTAATGTTGGTGATCTTGTAGATGTAATTGTGAGTGGTTGGCTGATTGAGTGGTTATAAACCCTCATTTTAGGGACTCATAATATGTTAAGAACGACCTAAGTTAGGAACTACTTGGAGACTATTCATATATATTGTTTCAAGCTAAATTGCTCGCCTTTAGGCTATTCAATTATTTGTTGTCGCCCTTGGGGCTATTGTTGTTAGCTGTTGAGCTATGAACTGCCTGTGGGGGCTATGATGTTGTCTAAGAGGATTATGTTACTGCCTAAGAGGGCCATGTGTTGCCCACGGGGCTATATTGATGCCAAAGAGTGTTATGTGTTGCCTACGGGGCTACTTTGACGCCAAAGAGGGCTATGTGTTTCCTACAGGGCTATGTTGATGCAAAAGAGGGCTATGTACAGCCCACAGAGCTATGATGTTGCCTAAGAGGGCTATGCGCTGTACGGGGCTATATTGTTGCCAAAAGGGCTATGTGACTTCTTACAAAGACAAGGGGCTACCGATAGGGGTATGTATCCTTATCTAAATTTTGATTTCCTTACTTGATTGCTTTTGGTATATTATGATACTGGCTCATTTAGTCTATAGCCTTTCATACTCTATACATTATTTCATACTGACGCCCCATTGCCTGGGGGCGCTGCATTCATGCATGCAGGTCCCGACAAACGACCCAGAAGACCTCCTCAGCAGCAGGATTGACTTCTATCTGGTTGACTAGCCCCTTTCCTCCGGAGCTGCCAGAGTTGAGAGATTTGATAGATTTTGTTTTATATATTTTTATGGGTAGGCTGGGGCCCTGTCCTGCCAATCTTTACCACTCTTAAAGGCTTGCAGATTAGTGTGTGGAGTGTACAGCTACGTTTTGGCCATGCTGGCCTAGTTTGTTGGTTTGCTGAAGCTTGTTAGATGTTTGATGTATTGTCTTGATATATACATGCTTTCAGTTTTTGAATAGAGATCATGGTGGCCTCGACGGCCCAATCAGGACTTCTGTGCTAGTTGACTATTTCTTTATATGAACTCTTGGGAGTAGTTGTTTCTTTTATAGATCTGTTGACAGGGGCCTTGCCGGCCGAGGGCTTAATTTTAAGCCGAGATATACTTGTTTGTTTTCTTGATTGGTGTGGCTGCCATGCGCTACTAGCTAACGGTTCAGCAGTGTTGGCTCAGGCCTGAGTTTTGGCATTAAAAGCCAGTTGCGCCCCTTGAGTTTGGGGCGTGACACTATGAATCTCTCTTGTTTAAGTCCACTCTTTTCGGACTCAAACTATTTGTTTAGGGAGTTTGTTTAGTTTTCGAGGTTGTGCCCCCTTTTCTTAGTCTTGTAAGTTAAGCAGAGTTTTGGTACAATGACTTTCAGGTTCTAGGGGTTAAACTTCCACAATAGTTTGTTAAGTTGTTTTCTTAAACCTTTAGAGTTTATGAGAACTCCATATTCCTTTAGACATTTAAACTTGCTTCTGTATCTTTAAATGCATAATTTTTGGTTAAGTTGCTTAGTCGGGCTGTAGTAATGGTTCTCCCACCGGAGGGTTAGTGTGGGTGCCAATCTTGATGGTCTGGATCGTGATAAAGTTGGTATCAGAGCCCTAGGTTCATTGATCTCATTGTACCAAAATGAGTCTAGTAGAGTCTTGCGGAACGGTACGAAGACGTCTGTACTTTTCTTCGAGAGGCTATAGGACTTTAGGAAATCTCAATGTCTTCTTCTCCTTTCGTGCTATGACTTGATTCCAATTGGTATCTGGTGATCAAAATTGGTATCTAACCTCTTTCACTCTTCTGTCCGAGGAAGGGTAGCACCCGCCAGGGGTGAAGACCCAGTTGAGAATGTGCATAGACTATCGACAGTTGAATAGGGTCACCATTCGAAATAAGTATCCTATGCCTCTAACAGATGACCTCTTTGACCAAATGTAGGGCGCATCAGTGTTCTCTAATATTGATCTAAGGTCTGGTTACCATCAGTTAAATGGGCCGTCCGATCGTTTGATTGGACGGTTAATAAAATAAAGAGTTTTAGAAATAATAATAATTATATATATATATATATATATCGTATGGCCGAGATTGAAGATAAATAAGCAAAATTCATGTGCTTCCTACGTGGCACGTGCGGATTGGCTGAATTAAAAGACTTGGATTGCCAAGTTTTGCAAGATCAGCATATTTGATAAAATTAGTCATTCTAAAAATAAAATTAGTATAAATTAGTAACTCATTCATTAATTAAGCTTCCTAATTTAAAAATATGCGAAAATTATTTATGGCAATAATAGAAATTATATTTAGTTTGAAAAATCGAGTCAACCCTTATGAACAATATTTATTTGATGTAAAATTTTAAAATGAGAAAGTAAGTAGTAATATTTACATAATATATTCAATTTTTATAAGAAATAATATTTATGAAATAAAACTTATTGAATAAGATAAAAACTACGTTTTAAAAATGTTTTCGTATTGCTACAAAATTTCGTACCATATATTATTATTATTATTAGTATTATTATTATTATGGAAGTTTAATTAATTAAATAAGGAGAACCAAAATTGGGTGTCAACATCTTGCCCCTTTCTTTATCGATGGAGGAGAGTAAAGAAGACGTGGACAAAGAAATATTGACACAATCCAATTTTAGGGGACCACCAAAATATACTTTGAGCAACAACTTGGCAAGAAATGTTTATGGAGTTATGGCCGAACTATGGCTTCTGAGCTGCCTACATATCTCAGATTTCATGAGAAATCAGGCCATATGTAGTTCGAGGATGTAGGAACATAACAAATTTTGATTAAAATTTGCCCAGTATCAAATTACTCAAATCTCTTGGCTGATGAGGTATGAAGAATTTAACAAGATTAGAGGGACGGGACATAGTTCTTAAGAAACTTGAATGAGAAATGCCCGTAGCAATTTCTACTAAAGACTTATGGCAGAGAGATGAATTTTCAAAAATATTGCCCCAGTGTCGAATTATAATGAACTGAGACATGAAAGAGTTATAAGTGAGATTTAAATCTGCACTCCTGAAAATCAAGTCGAGTTGAGTTTTGAAAGTGAATCCTTAACGTAGCTAGTGATGCTTGCCATTGCACTAACTTGCCATAGTTTGATGCTTAGAGGGAGTTCCTCGTTGTAATGTGTTGTCCTACAAAACATGTAAATGGGTGAAAAGTACCTGTTGCGGTTTAAAAAATTATAAATTGAAATAGTAATATAAAGAATAGAGTGTAGATGTCCAAACGATTGTTGATGTTTCTTATTTTGTGTTGTGAATGTGATGTAGGTAAAGTAGCTTGTAATGTAAAGGCCTCTAACTGGCGGGGCTGTTGTAATGTAAAAGCCTGCATCTGGCTGTGTAAAGCTTGTAATGTAAAGCCTCCGACTTGCAGGGTTGTTGTAATGTAAAAACATTCATCTGACTGTGTAAAGCTTGTAATGTAAAGCCCCCGACTGGCGGGGCTGTAGTAATGTAAAATCCTGCATCTGGCTGTGTAAAACTTGTAATAAAAAGCCTCCGACTGGCGTGGCTGTTGTAATGTAAAAGCCTGCATCTAGTTGTGTAAAACTTGTAATGTAGACCTCCGACTGGCGGGGCCAAACTGGTAATGTAAAAGTCTGCATCTGGCTGTGTAAAGCTTGTAATGTAAAGCCACCGACTTGCGGGGTTCTTCTAATGTAAAACCCTGCATCTGGCTGTGTAAAGCTTGTAATGTAAAGCCTCCGACTGGCGGGGTTGTTGTAATGTAAAAGCCTGCATTTGGCTGTGTGAAGCTTGTAATGTAACATTTGTATGACAACGTTGCTATGCGTGCATGCCACCGGTCGGTGGGGCTTCAGTGACGTCACTACGATGTAGTCTATGATTGGTGGAGTATTGCTTCTTTTGCTTATATATAGGCTCCAACTGGCAGAGTTCGATCGTTGTTTGCTATGTACAGCCTCCGGTTGGCGGAGTTTGGTGATGTTTTCTATGTACAATCTCCAATTGGTGGAGTTTGGCTGATATTTTCTATGTACAGCCTCCGATCGGTGGAATTTGAGTGACATTTTCTATGTACAACCCCAGACTTGTGGACTTTGATGTTGTTAGGTGGTGGTCTCCGATTGGCGGAGTTGTTGATGAGGTTAGACTACAAGCTCCAGTTGGTGGAGTTATTTTGACAGAAAGCTAACTATCCTATTCTCATATAGAGGGGCCCCTTTTAATCAGTATTTGGTCTAGATCTTAAGCGTACCTGCAAAAATTTAAATGAAATGCAAGATAAAGTATTTCCAGGAAATAAAGTAGGGAAAGAGTATTTTGGCTCATGATTGTGAGAAGTCGAATGGCATTTCTGGTCATGCCCTGAGACTTGATGTTATTTTTCTTGATTCATGTGTTCCTGCACTCAAAGATTTTTTTTTTTGTGGGAGCGGGTGTTGATTTGTATCGACTTGCGGACTGAAGCCTCGTCACTGGAATCCTTCGACACCTTCTTTGCCCTTACGTAGTTTCTTAACCTAGTGACTTGGTAGGTGGAAGCGTAGAAAATCTCTTTGAAAAGAAATAGCTTGTTTTTAGTAAATAAGTATATTACGTATATATTGGGTATATATAGTAATTCTGCAGAGTTTTTAGATCATGACAAGTTCCGAAGTCCATCGAGCTTTCCATTTTGTTGACTATATCCAACATAGTCTTCTTGTAGCTTTTACCCTTCTGATGAAGCTTCCCTAGCTCTTTCGCAGACACTGCGACAATTGAGATTCTTCATATTCTGAGGTTACGCTATCTATAAGGAAGTGTTTCCTAAGGGTTAAAAAAATGGAATTATGCAATGCATTGATAGAGCCTGACTCGGGCTGCTTACGTATCCCCAAAGTAGGAATCAGATCGTAACGTAGTTCGAACACAAGTGGGAGAAATAGAAGTATGTAATGCAAGGACCGAGCTTGACTCAATATGCCTACGTATCCAAGTGGAATTAGGTCAGGACGTAGTTCGATTCAATAGGAAAGTGAAAGATATGAAATAGAATGTAAGAACATGTAATGCAATGACCGGGCCTGACTCAGGCTGCCTACGTATCCAAGCGGAATCAGGTCAGGACGTAGTTCAAATACAATTGAAAAGTGAAAAATAATGCAAGGGAAAAGTAAGAATATGTAATGCAATGACCGGGCCTAAATCAGGCTGCCTACGTATCCAAGCCGAATCAGGTCAGGACGTAGTTAAATACGATAGAAAAGTGAAAAATATGAAGGGAAATGACTGGGCCTGACTCAGGCTGCCTACGTATCCAAGTGGAATCAGGTCAGGACGTAGTTCGAATACAATAGAAAAGATAAAAATTCAAGGGACCGAATCCGACAAGGATTGCCTACGTATCCCACCGAGGGAATTCAGGTCGAGCATAGTTCTAAATATATGGAAATGATGATTTTGGGTTTTCTAAGGGAGACCGGATCCGATGTGGGTTACCTACATACCCCACCGTGGGAAGTCATGTCTAAACGTAGTTCTGTCACATCAAAAATGCAAAAGTACCAGAAATAAGCGCTAATCTAAAGGTCTTCAGATGTAGTATTTCTTGATGGCATCTGAATTGATTGCCTTTGTGCTGACTCTGCTGTCCATTTCTACTAAGATTACTGCTCCTCCAGAGAGTACTCTATGAATCATGTAGGGCCCTTGCCAATTTGGTGTAAATTTCCCTTTGGCTTCTCCTTGGTGAGGAAAGATCTTCTTTAATACTAACTGCCCCAGTGCGAACTGTCGAGGTTTGACTTTCTTGTTGAATGCTTTGGTCATTCTATTCTGATATAGTTGACCGTGACAAATTGCATCCATCCTCTTTTCATCGATGAGCATCAATTGTTCATGCCTGCTACGTAACCATTCTGCATCATCCTGACCAACTTCTTGGATAATCCTTAAAGATGGTATTTCCCCCTCGGCAGGTTTTACTGCTTCCGAACCATAAACCAACATATAAGGAGTTGCCGCAGCAGATGTTTTGATTGTGGTGCAATAACCGAGTAAAGCGTATAGTAGCTTCCCATGCCATTGCCTATGAGTGTCTACTATCTTTCTTAAAATCTTCTTGATATTCTTATTTGTAGCCTCAACTGCTCCATTCATCTGTGGCCGGTAAACCGTGGAATTTTGATGAGTAATCTTGAACCTTTCACAAGCTTCCCTCATAAGATCACTGTTGAGATTGGCTGCATTAACTGTTATGGTTGATTCTAGAATTCCAAACCGACAAACTATATTGTTGCGAACAAAGTCTGCTACCACCTTCTTAGTTACTTCCTTGTATGTCGAAGCTTCAACCCACTTCATGAAATAATCAATAGCTACTAGGATAAAACGATGTCCATTTGATGCGGGAGGCTCTATGGGTCCAATAACATCCATGTCCCAAGTGGCAAATGGCCAAAGGGAACCTATCACACTGAGCTCGTTCGGTGGAACCCGTATAAAATTTGCATGCACTGGACACTGATGACACTTTTGCACATACCGGATGCTATCTCTCTCCATTGTCATCCAAAAGTATCCAACTCTTAAAATCTTCTTTGCCAAAGTGAACCCATTCATGTGAGGTCCACATGTTCTTCTAAAATCATTATCGCTTCTAGGCGTCGACACACCTAAGCAATCCTAAATCAGGAGTTCTCCTATATAGGATTTCTCCATTAAGGAAGAAATAATTGGCCATCCTCCTCAAAGTTCATTTTTTCTTGCTTGTGGAATTTTCTGGATATTCTTGTGCTTCTATTAACCTTCTGATGTCATAGTACCATGGTTTTCCATCCAGTTCCTCATCTACATGAAAACAGTATGCATGTTGATCATGTATCTCTATATCGATAGGGTCGATGTAATTCTCGTCTGGATGTTGAATCATCGATGACAATGTTGCAAAAGCATCGGCAAATTCATTTTAAGCTCGAGGGACATGCTGTAACTTAATCCTTGTGAATCTCCTATTCAACTCTTTTATGTAATGCAAATAAGGCAGGATCTTGACATTCTTAGTGGTCCATTCTCCTTGCACTCGATGAACCAATAAGTCGAAATCTCCAATCACTAAGAGTTCTTTGATATTCATGTCGATGGCCATCCTGAGTCTGAGAATACAAGCTTCATATTCCATCATGTTATTGGTAAAGTAAAACCTAATCTTTGCTAAGATTGGGTAATATTGACCTGTTTCTGAAATTAAGACTGCTACGATTCCAACTCCAATAGAGTTTGATGCTCCATCAAAGAACATCCTCCATCCATCATACGACTCTGTTATTTCTTCTCCTAAAAACAAAACCTCTTCATCAGGGAAGTAGGTCATGAGTGTCTTGTAATCCTGGTCCACCGGGTTTTCTGCGAGGTGATCAGCCAGGTTTTGTCCCTTTATAGCCTTCTGTGTCACACACACAATATCAAACTCGATAAACAAAAAATTCCACTTAGCCAGTTTACCTGTAGGCATTGGCTTCTGAAAGATGTACTTGAGTGGATCCATTCTCGAGATCAAGTACGTGGTGTATGCAGATAGGTAATGCCTAAAAATTTTCATGATCCAAGTGAAAGCGCAACATGTTCGTTCCAACAAGGTGTATCTTTCCTCATATGGTGTGAACTTCTTGCTTAAATACTAAATAGCTTGCTCTCTTCTACCTGTCTCATCATCCTCCCCCAATACACATCTGAATGCATTATCCATGATAGATAGATACAATAACAAAGGCTTTCCAGGCTCTGGTGGGACAAATAATGGTGGGTTGGACAGGTATTCTTTGAATCTATTGAAAGCCTTTTGGCAGTCCTCTGTCCATTTCGTGGAAGCATCCTTCTTTAGTAATTTGAATATGGGTTCATAGATCACTGTGGATTGAGCTATGAACCGACTGATATAATTTGGTCTTCCGAAGAAACTCATCACGTCCTTCTTCGTCTTGGGTGGTGGTAGCTCTTGGATTGCCTTTATCTTTGATGCATCCAACTCTATGCCTTTCCTGCTAACGATGAATCCCAATTGTTTTCCCGTGGGTACTCCAAATCCACACTTTGCTGGATTCAACTTTAGATTATATCTACGCAACCTCTGAAAGAGGTTTCGTAAGTCATGCAGGTGGTATGAACTTCTTTTGGATTTGATAACCACATCATCCACGTACACTTTAATTTCCTTGTGGATCATATCGAGAAAAAGGGTAGTCATGGCCCTCATGTAGGTTGCACCAACATTTTTGAGACCAAAAGGCATTACTCTATAGCAATACACCCCCCATGGAGTGATAAACGCTGTCTTTTCTGCATCATCATCATCCATCAGGATTTGGTGATATCCTGCAAAGCAATCGACAAATTATTGCAACTCATATTTTGCACAATTATCGATGAGTATATGAATATTTGGAAGAGGGAAATCATCCTTAGGACTGGCTCTGTTGAGATCTCGATAGTCCACACAGATTCTGATCTTTCCATCCTTTTTTGGCACAGGCACAATGTTGGCTAACCATGTGGGGTAATTTGTAACCCTTACAACATTTGCCTCAATTTGCTTAGTTACCTCCTCCTTGATCCTTAAACTCAAATTCGGCTTGAACTTTCTTGTCTTTTTTTTAACAGGTAGACAAGTGGGATCAATTGGTAATTTGTCTGAGACAATATCAGTGCTTAATCCTGGCATGTCATCGTACAACCAGGCAAATACATCAACATATTGCTTAAGCAACTCTATTAACTCTTGCTTCCTTTAATCCTCCAAATGTATGTTGACTCATGTTTCCTTCACGATTTCGTCATCTCCTAAGTTGAGAACTTCTGTTTCATCCAGATTGGGTTTTTTCTGACTTTCAACTTTCTCGATATTATGTGGCTTCTGCATCAGTAACATTCTTCTTTGGATTTTGTTCCTTTCCAAGAGTTTACTCTTACTAAGCTAAGGGTGTAATATCAATCACTCAGTTCAAAAACCCAACAAGTAAATCTAACACATCAAGTATATAAATTATAGAGTACTAAAAAGAGAATTAGTACCTTGATTTGAAATTTCTCCGGATTCGAAGAGATGTGGATATCTCTTCTTCATATCCTCCTCAGCTTCCCAAGTAGCTTCCTCAACAAACTGATTCCTCCAAAGAACTTTGACTGATGCTACTTCCTTAGTCCTCAACTTGCGAACTTAGCGATCTAGAATCTGAACCGGAATCTCCTCATAAGATAAGCTATCCTTGATCCCAATATCTTCAGTTGGTATAATCAATGAAGGATCTCCCATGCACTTTTTCAACATGGAAATATGAAATACCGGATGAACCGCTGCTAACTCTTGGGGTAGCTCTAACTCATAAGCTACATTACCAACCCTTTTGGATATTCTGTAAGGGCCAATATACCGGGGACTAAGCTTTCCCTTCTTACCAAACCTCATAACACCCTTTATGGGTGAAAATTTCAAGTATACTTAATCATTTACTTCAAATTCTAACTCCCTTCTCCTAACATCAGTGTAGGATTTCTGACGACTCTGCGCCGTTTTCAACCTCTCTTGAATAACCTTTACTTTCTCCATAGCTTGATGAACTAAGTCTGGTCCTATCAATCCCGCTTCACCAGCTTCAAACCATCCAATAGGAGATCTGCATCTTCTCCCATAAAGAGCTTCATAAGGAGCCATCTGGATGCTGGAATGGTAACTATTGTTGTAAGCAAACTCAATGGGAGGTAGGTGATCATCCCAATTACCCTTGAAATCAATCACACAGGCCCTCAACATATCTTCTAAGGTCTGAATAGTGCGCTCTGCTTGACCATCTGTCTGAGGATGGAAAGCAGTACTCAAGTTCACCTTTTAACCCAAGCCTTTCTGAAATGATTTCCAGAACTGTGCAGTAAATTGTGCACCTATATCTGAAATAATGGAAATTGGAACTCCATGAAGTCTGACTACCTCTTGAATGTATAACTTGGCATAATCTTCTGCTAAATGGGTAGTCTTTACCGGCAAAAAGTAGGCTGATTTCGTCATTCTGTCAACGATCACCCAAATAGAATCATGTTGCCTGCGCGACCTTGGTAAACCTGTGATGAAATCCATATTAATCATCTCCCATT
>JAJONR010032459.1:0-81025 GCA_029582245.1 Solanum etuberosum
CGACACACAAAAAAAAAAAAAAAAAAAAAAAAAAAAAAACCAAAACACCCCATCAATACTCTATGTGTGGGACTCATCTCATGTCAAAGGCAATTCGAATGTTACCATAAAAGTTTAAAATTAAAAAAACAAGACATAATATGAAAATGTTAAATTAAGCCGACCATCTACATTAACCACAAATTAATTTTCCTTCATATATATATAATTAATGGCTCACACCACCGTCCTTTCCAACTCAGCCCACAATTTTTTTCTTAATTACAACCACTAATATATAGCCATGTCAGGTACAACTGCCATATTCCAATCATTTGGTTTTATATTAAGGAATTAATATGTGTTAAAAAGGCATATTAAATAACGTTATCTAGCAAAGGATGTTATTAGTGTGTTCGATACGAAAGAAAATTTTTTTTTAATTCAAGAGCATTTATATATATATAGTCTAGCAAAAAATTTATGCGAATGGGAGGGGGGCGGTGAGACATCGGAGGTGGGATGATCAAGCTAAGGGATAGGGGGTTGGGAACGTTGGATGAATAGGATGATACATCAAACATAAAATGTCACTTATAGAACTTATTTTTTCTACTTTCATTAAGAAAATCATTTTCCTCATTTTTTAAGAACTTGTTTTCCTGGAGAAAATGTTTTTCAAATTCTATCCAATCAAATATGAGAAAATAAGAAAGCATTTTAAAAAAAATATTTTCTTCCGTACCAAATACATCCTAAGTGGTTATAGTCTTATAAAGTCTCCATGTGTAGAGCAAGTAAGATCATAGTAAGTTAGGTTTACGTTAATCTGAATTTAGTCAGATTTTAAAACAGATATTGAACACAAGTAAGTTGCAAATAAAAAATAGTAGTTAAAAGGATCATAGTAAGGTGCTACTGGTTTTGTGGACTCTATTAATTGGTCGGTTATCCATTGTATTTCTATAATTAAAATTTAAGCTCTCACTTTTCTTTTCTTTTTACTTTTTTTTATTAGTTTTATGATTCAAGATTATGAGTGGATTTGGTACTACTTCGTCTAATTATTTTATATGATATTGCTTGATTATGTAAGAGGTTAAAAATTACCTGCACAATAGTTGTATTTATAAGGCCACTCAATATTTGTGGTGGAATTATACTATTTTAGTCAATAATTACAATATGCTTCAATTACTATATGGATCTCCCAACCATTACATTCTATTTAGGCTTTCAAAATTTTGACATTAATCCATACACTGTCATTCCATTAGTGAAATAGTGGAAAAATTATGAGAGCATTAAAAGTTAAACAATTAGTTTGATAGAAAAATATTAATATCACATGATCAAAGACTGAGTCTTGAAAGTTGTAAAAGTGGTACTCTTTCCGTGTTAAATTATCTATCGTGATTTTCAAAAATAGTTATTTTAAATTATTTAGAAATTCAAGATAAAATTAATTACTCTTTTCTCATTTTATCCTTAGTAGTTATTTTTGAATACTACATATACTTCAATTATAAGATGATGACACTTAAATATAGTTAAGATTTAATCAAGAGAGACTATATTTTAAGACATAAAATAAAGATAAAATAGTCAAAATCCCTCATAATTGATGTTTTTTTTTTTCCTGAAAACACGACAGATAATTTGAGACATAGAGATTAAGTACTTAAAAATTAGTATGATATGGAATGAAAAAAATGTCATTTTAGAGGATCTTAGTAGCTCTTGTTCGGTTAGTTATCCGAACTTTCACTTTATAATTGGTCAGGGTTCGATTCTCACTTTATAATCACTTCTTTCATTCCTACCCACTTTATATTACTTTTCGATATTTATTCAAGTCAAATAGATGTACATTAATATTTTTGTATTGCAGTGTTTAAGTAGCAAAAACTTCAAAATTAATTTTATCCTAATTAATTTCCATCGTCAACCTACCAATCATTTAAGAACAATAATTCAAACACACAACAAAAAAAATTCTATTAATAATCTAAAGCATTTAATTAATTATTAATTCAAAAGCAAAATGTACTACAATATGAATTTGCATGTCCAACCCATACAACCTTCAACACCTAAATTCATCCAATTGGGGCCTAATTAAAACTTCAATCTCTCATAGAAACAAATTCCGAGAAGAGTTTAATTTCATATTCTATACGCTGACAGTATAAAAAAAAATCAAACTATGTATCATCGTCAGATCCCTCGTTGATCTCTTCCCTAATAGTCTCCAATCCAGACTTATGTGAAGGCTTTCGTCGATACGTTATAAGGGCTGGAGCAACCTCCATCCTGCAAGAATGTACATTTCTTGATTCCTTTGCCATATTTGAAAGGAAATTAATTGATCTAATAACAACTTAAAAATTGTGATTTAATTTAATTATTTGGTTATTAGGATATGGTCCCTTTCCTCCTATAGCTTTTATGGAAGAAAGAGAAACCACAATTTGAGTTATGTATATTTTGTTTGTATTTTTTTTTTAATCTTTTGATGAATTGTAAAGGTAAACATTTGGGCATTATATAGTGAGATATTGGGAAATGAGTGATAGGCTTGTCCTTTAAAGTAGGACAGTTTTATTTTGGTTCTTGAATTATTCAATGGTGATTTTTTTATAAATATTGTATGGCTTCTATTAAATCCAAAATTTTTTATATGACGCATAATTCAATAACATAACAATGTATGTAAATTTAGTTACTAAATGGGCCAAACGAAAATAATATCAAAGTTATGCCCCGGCGTAACTTGAATAATAGAACAATAATAATTTTTTCACTCTCTTGAATATATAGCGTCCAAGTTATTTTTTGTAAAACTTCCTTAAACAGAGATAAAATATGAATAGTAGATTCAAATATCTTTGTGCAAATCACCTAAAGGTGAATTCAATATTTTAACTCGATAGATTTGACCTTGATGTTTCTACATTGAACTCGTCGTATTGAAATTATGGACTCAAAAATCAATATTGTTAAAATTTTAATGATTTCTTACATTTATTTTATGTTTTTCTGTTACAAATAGGGGATTATGAACTGCTATCATCAGCTTGAAAAAGTGTATTTCGCCATTTCTGTGGGCATCTCAGTAGCTTGAAGTCGAGACTTCTATGTGTGTTTTAATTTAATACAAAGCCCAAAACCTTTACCAGCCAAATCCTTAACGGGATGGTATTGATCTATAACGAGTGAAACCTTGTTTTTATATTTGGCATAATCAATATAATGGTTATGCTCGGCTTTACTAAAGAAGGGAAAAAGTATCAACTATCAGACTACTACTAGACCAAACGCACTCGGTTGAAGATAGTAGTTCCGAGTGAACCCATATATACAAGCTCCAAAAGCTGGATCCGCCTCTTGAGTACAAGAATCACTAGTTGATTAATCGGCATTATAAAAATAAAAAGGTCCAAAAAGAGTGTTCTAACTCATCTCTTTTTAACTTGCAGTTCATTACTAACCTATTGCAATCTCAAACTATCTTCTTTAAAGTTTTCAAGTCCTATGTTTTCCCCTCACATTTTTTGTATATTGGCGCCTGCAGCATATGCAAATGATATGACAATGGGGGAAAGAGTGATGCATACCAGCAAAACATCCCCTCAAGTAACTTGCACCCCTTGATTAGGTATATGACCAGACTACGTAAATTAGTGTAATTGGTGAAATGCTGAACGTGAATGCATTTTTTACCCATATACATATGGCCCAAGACAATAACGATTAGATTGAAATATATGTTAAGCAGAGTGTTCAATGTGATTTTTCTCCTGATTCAACATGCCAAGAAATAGTATATTTTTCAAGAAATTGTACACGATGCAGCCAAATTCCTTCATTCACGCTCTCAGGTCACAGCCTCCATCAACAAAGCAATTTCGTCCCACATTGCACAACGTCAGAAGACCAACTGTAAATTGAAATAGTAAAGCTAAAAAGCACAAATTCGAAAACCAAGGATGCAACCATATCACATAGTAACATAGCTAAATTTATTCGACAGTTCAACCACACATAAGAAAGGCAACATCACAAAACTAAAACCAGAAAAGTCTTGAAACATCTTTCAACCCAAGGAGAAGAAGAAAGCACAGTTACAAAAGCAATAAATCCTCAAAAGCCACCACGGAGACGAAGAACAAGGTGAAGAGTTGATTCTTTCTGAATGTTATAGTCAGCAAGGGTGCGACCATCCTCCAGCTGCTTACCAGCAAAAATCAACCTCTGCTGGTCTGGTGGGATACCCTCCTTATCCTGAATCTTCGCCTTCACATTATCAATGGTATCTGAGCTCTCCACCTCCAAGGTAATCGTCTTTCCAGTCAGTGTCTTGACAAAGATCTGCATTCCTCCTCTCAAACGGAGCACCAAATGGAGTGTGGACTCTTTCTGGATATTGTAATCAGCAAGAGTCCTACCATCCTCAAGCTGCTTGCCAGCAAAAATTAAACGCTGCTGGTCTGGTGGAATCCCTTCTTTGTCTTGGATCTTTGCCTTCACGTTATCAATGGTGTCTGAACTTTCTACCTCGAGGGTGATGGTCTTACCAGTCAATGTCTTCACAAAGATCTGCATACCACCCCTTAGGCGCAGAACCAAATGGAGGGTTGATTCCTTTTGAATGTTGTAATCTGCTAGAGTCCTTCCATCCTCAAGCTGTTTCCCAGCAAAAATCAACCTCTGCTGGTCAGGTGGGATGCCTTCCTTATCTTGAATTTTAGCCTTGACATTGTCAATGGTGTCAGAACTCTCAACCTCAAGGGTGATGGTCTTCCCTGTCAATGTCTTCACAAAAATCTGCATACCACCACGCAGACGAAGGACAAGGTGGAGGGTGGACTCCTTCTGAATATTGTAGTCAGCAAGAGTACGACCATCCTCAAGTTGCTTTCCAGCAAAAATCAACCTTTGCTGGTCTGGAGGAATGCCCTCCTTGTCCTGAATTTTTGCCTTAACATTGTCAATAGTGTCTGAGCTTTCAACCTCAAGGGTAATAGTCTTTCCAGTCAAGGTTTTCACAAAGATCTGCATGCCACCACGCAGACGAAGGACAAGGTGGAGTGTGGACTCTTTTTGGATGTTGTAGTCAGCTAGAGTTCTTCCATCCTCCAACTGTTTTCCAGCGAAGATCAATCTCTGCTGATCTGGAGGAATTCCTTCCTTATCTTGGATTTTTGCCTTGACATTGTCAATAGTGTCAGAGCTCTCAACCTCAAGAGTAATCGTCTTCCCGGTCAAGGTTTTCACAAAGATCTGCATGCCACCACGCAGACGAAGGACAAGGTGGAGGGTGGACTCCTTTTGGATGTTGTAGTCAGCTAGAGTTCTTCCATCCTCTAACTGCTTTCCGGCGAAGATCAATCTCTGCTGATCTGGAGGAATCCCTTCCTTATCTTGGATTTTTGCTTTGACGTTGTCAATAGTGTCAGAGCTCTCAACCTCAAGAGTAATTGTCTTCCCAGTCAAGGTTTTCACAAAGATCTGCATGCCACCACGCAGACGAAGGACAAGGTGGAGGGTGGACTCCTTCTGGATGTTATAGTCTGCAAGAGTTCTACCATCCTCTAATTGCTTTCCAGCAAAGATCAACCTTTGCTGATCAGGAGGAATTCCTTCCTTGTCTTGAATCTTTGCCTTAACATTATCGATTGTGTCAGAACTCTCAACCTCGAGAGTTATGGTCTTGCCAGTGAGGGTCTTAACAAAGATTTGCATCTATAATTTATCAAAAAGAGAAGTCATTAGACAAAAGGGAAAAACTAATTATCCAAAACATAGGTGAAGGAAATCAAAACCAAACAAATAAGAATCCATAATATGAACTAATTCCATATTACATGGATGTAGATGTTTTACATTAATTCGCCAAACATACAAAAGTTGATTGCAAAAGACTGAATGAAAATAATTTGATATACATTAAATCCTCATGACAGCATTATGCAACGACACAATTAATACAGTAGGCACCATTGGATTGAGGTAGATTTCAAACATATATGTCCTATAAATCCAATTCAATTCAGTAGTTCTCTCAAGGTAAAAGAGTTTTTTAAATTTTTTTTAAAAAAAGTCCTTTTTCACAATACACACAAGCACTAATTGACTCAACATGAAAGTAATTTATTTTCCTTTGTGGGAAAAAAATACACATAACATGCCTTCTCAAGAAGGCAGCCCTCTAACTAAGTTTCTGTACAGATGACAATCAATACACAACCTTGAAAATTATCATACTGTTAAATTCTTAATTATCACAAGCCAACATACAGATAACATTGCCATTATATTTCCATCTTCTTCTAACTCAACAACTTTGTATAGCTCAAGGATTCCTAAAATCACATCATCTAGATCTAAATCTAATAAAAGACATGGAAACATAACATCCTCCATCAAATTTATGTAGATCTACTTAAATACATATACATATAAGATCTGTCGATACAAAAACAAGCAAGCCAATTCCGTGATACAGAAACAGATAACATACACAGGAAAAAAATTGTGATTTGATCAGATCTGTAGTCGGATCAAATCGAAATTCACATATCTACAGCAAATTCCGTGATTTCCAACACACAGAGTAGATTAATTAAACAAAAACGTATAATATACACAGGAAAGAATCGTGATTTCATCAGATCTGTGATCAGATAAGATCGAAATTAACAGATCTAAAGCAAATTCCGTGATTTCCAACCTCCACCGACTCAATTTTTCAAACAAAAACAGATAACATACACATGAAAAAACTGCGATTTCATCAGATCTATGGTCAGCTCAGATAGAAATTAACAGATCAGAACATCAACGATTACAAGTTACGCAAAACATCAACGATTACAAGTTACGCAAAATATCAACGAAGATTAAAGTGAAAACTCGAGATAAAGGAAATCATAAGAGAGAAATCGTTACCTTGAAACGGTGCTGGGAATCAAATGAGCGATCGATCGAAAGCAGGAGAAGTAGAATGAGAAAAATGAGAATTGAGAAAAATGTATACAGAAGGGTCCTTTATATAGTAAATGAAAGGCTACCTTTTCTTGTGAAACTTCGGGTTAAGTGGGATCCACTTTTGATATTTTCTAGGTAAACCATTAACTTTTAACTCTATAATAATGCACCAGCCAACTAATATTAATTTAATTAATACTCATTAAAATATAATATTTGACCTGTAATTTTATAATAAAGTAAATAACAGTAATAATATTATTTTTTATGAACTTGTATGATTTGTTATATAATATAAAATGTATATATAAGGTATAAGTATTAGTTTACTAATATAAAAACACTGGAAAAAAATAGAGATAAAAGATATTAGATGATTCTTCTCATCTATTCTAATTCTAGGGACAAAGTTACTTAATATCTATTGTTGATAGAAAACTAACATATGGGCGTGAAAATTTATTCAAACTGTCATTTAAAAAAAAAAACATTATCAAATAAAAAGTTAATAAGTATCCTCTACCAAACGGCCTCTTTCGACTCTTCTAGAGCCAGTAGACATAGTCTTAGACTTGTAATCTAACACATTGTCTTTTGATTATTCTTGTGTTTTTTGTATTTCTATAACCTTTTTCCCTTTTTTATAATATGAGTTTTAATGGAATTAGCATAATTAGTCAAATTAACAAACATAGATATAAATATATACATATACGTATAGAGAACGTTCCAGAAAGTATAAAAGTGTGATCAATCAACATGTCGTGAGATTCTAGAAAATTCCTGCATATTCCCTCTACATAGTGACAGTTTTATATAAATAAAACTACTATACTGATGAGTGATGACTAATGAGAACAAAATTTGAAGTCTTAATTCACATTATTCACAAATGTGTTACTTGCATTCAGGGGCGGACCTGGAGGTTGTCGAGGGGTTCACCCGAATCCCCCTCAAGTAAAAAATTATGTTATATATTTAAGGTATTTTAAAAAAAATTTGTGTCTAATTTTGAACCTCCTAATGTAAAATTAGAGGTTAGCTTAGTGATTGAGGGGTTCAAAACCCTTCTTGAGATTCCAAGATCAAATCTTAGGCACTACTATCTTTTTTTTCGATCCCCTTAATGAAAATTCTGGAACCGCTACTGCTTGCATTACAACTATTTTTTCCATATGTAATACTCTCGTTGCTTCATAATTAATAAGATTAGTTTAATATAATAAATCAGTAATAAATATTTTTTAAGGAGGTGTCAAGTTAAAACTAATAAATGTATGATATTAATAGGGTAGATATCAAGCTTGACAATAATTCAGAGGATGAACGTCATCTACATCCTTTTCCAGACTCATTTAACCAACAACTCTCTTCTTCAATATGTTTTGGTAATGGAAGCCGGATAAAGAAATGAATCTTAGGCTTAACTTAATATCAAAAGTTAACTATCATATAAGAAGTCAATTACCTATTTCATATTTCATGTGGGACTCTTAAAACGTCTACACCTTAATAACTGAAGTGTGAAAAATATAATATGGGAGTTCAATATCAATGAATAAAGAACTGAAATGGATCTGACACAATTATCATATATAACATTTGCTTTATGTTTGCATATCGTGTTTCCTTTACATAGAACAAACACATAAATAAAGCAGTAAGCTAAATTTTACTTATCGATTAATGGGACTCGATCAAGACATAGTTCGGAGAGGTATAGTGTATGCGGAACTTATCCCTAACAATAAAGAAAAAGAGGTTGTTTCCTATATATACTTGGCTTTAGAAAAATAAAAAAGAATTTGTTCGTCGCCTGAGAGATTCGAACTCTCGCGGGGAAACCCCATGTACTTAGCAGGCACACGCCTTAACCACTCGGCCAAAGCGACTTTGTTATTCTACTTCACACATGTTCAAGTCTTGTCGACTTTGAGGAACTTCAACAATATGGTTGAAATTAACGGCTTGTATTGCATGTTTGAATTCATCGTTCAGTAACTACGAAAAGTTTCATTTCTGTAACGGTCTGTATGGTGTGATCACGTCTTTATCTTTTCTTCTTAGTTTTTCTCGTTTTTGTTTTTACTTGTTAATTTAGTAATTCTATTTTTTCTTTGACCTAACCTTTTTTTATAGTTGTTTTACCCTGTATCCTACTTTTTCTTATAGGTTTATCCTTTAGATTATTAATGTGCGACATTATGTAACAACGGAAAACATAAAAGTGTATATGTGGAAACATTTTTCGATAACATATCTCAATCTCAAATTAATAATATTGCACAATACTACTTAAGTCATGGATATATCAAAACTACGTAGACGTACACTCCATACACCAAATTATCTCTAAAGCTCACTTATAATATCACACTGAATACATTTTTGTACTACTTATCATTGTTTTATTGAAAAATAGAAATAAAAAAACTAAGGTTTTCGAAAATCAACTTAACTTAGTTTTAAAGAAAAATCGATTTTCAAAGAGTGTCGCCACTTAATTTTTGAAAGAAATTAAGAAAACTTAAGATTTTCAAAAGATTTAAACAAATTAAAAATCATTTGAAATCCAAAGAGGGTTCGGGTTCAATTTACATTTCGAGAAGGATTTAAGCATTCAAAATGTCCGCTAACGCTCGATTGACCAACGACTTGACTAAATATTTGACTAAATTTGAAAATATTAATTAAGTAAGAAAACCCATTTTTATTTGAAAAGAAATAAACTAAAAGGATTTTTAAGGAAAACAACTCATATATAGACAAGACAATTAATAAAATAAAACTAAGTAATAAATAAAAAGATATAAATATTTTGATTTGAACATACTTCAGCCCCTGCACCCTGTATTTTGATTTTTTGACCTGTATTTCGCTACATTTCAGCTTGTATGTATACAGAAATTGTATACCAGTGTATATTAGCCTATTTTTCGGTCTTCCAGGACATGTTTCAGCTTCCAATTCTGTTGATAGGGTTAACTCTATAAGAAAATTGAGCCTCCATGGCTCAACTTAGAAAATACAAAGAGAGGAGTGATGGAGTCCAAGATGAACTCGATCTGAATTCCATGTACGAAAAGAAGGGAAAACAAGATTAGCACAACATATACTTATACGAAATACACAAGTAACAATTGAAATGAAGTAATAATAGAAGGAACATCAAGTTTATGATAAAATAAAAATGCACGGCCAAGCATATTTTAAAAATAAATAAAAATAGATAAAAAATACATAAAAATGAAAGTTAACAGAGAGCATTAGAGCGATCAATTCCCATGGATTGATCTTAATAAGAACAGATACTACAACAAGTTAACGAGCTTGAAATCTAAGGAGGATACATACTATCAATCCAAATGATGCATATGTCAGGCAATAGTTTTTAGATTCGGTTTCAATAACATATTGCTAACATTTCATCCAAAGCTAACTACGAATCGCTACGAACAAACTACATCAGCATTATGAATAACTTAAGAATAAAAGACTACTCAAAGATCATATTGCAAGAGATGATACAATAAGCAACAAGATGGCTCACTGACAGCTAAAAAGAAACTTGATAATTCAATAAGTTCGGCTTTACAAAACAACAACCAACAACATAAACTCAAACGCTGCTGAGATTGCTGGAGTCGTGTGTGAGCTACTGGGTTCTGGGTCTTCTTTGGTTAACAGAATTGGGCTGGGTTGGGAGTTGGATCGATTTAGGAGCTGAGCTGGAGTATTTAGTTGACTGATGGGTTCTCTTGTTGGGTTTGAGGATAATTGATTTGGGCTCAGCCCAAAATTTGATCTTTTAAAGGGTTTGCAAAAATGACTTAGGAAAATAGCCACATGGATGCAATTATGGCCAAATGGGAATTATGAAGTTAGCCGAATCGAGTCGATTAGCAAATTCGACTAAAGTTACAATAAGATGAATTAACTAATTAGTTAATAAGCTATTTAATTTCAACGACATGAAATAATTAATCTTAATTATAAACTAATTAACTTAAAATTAAAACCATAAATCGAACTAAACTAAATTAACAAAATATTGGACTAAAACATAAAATCTTTTTGAGATGATTATCGAATATTCATAAAATGTACTAATTATATACATAATTATATTAAATATATTTATTATTTAAAAAATTATAAAAAATTGACTAAAATTGCTTACAATAATTTTGAAAAGTGTTTGAGTATTATAAAACTAATTATTCCAAATCGTTCGAAGTTAAAGAAGCTTAAAAATTTATTTGTGTCGAGAAGGTCAAAGTTGGGTGTCAACAACTGTCCCTCGTTTGACTTGAATTGATGAAAGAAATTCGAGGAAAATAAAATTGACAAATCCAATTTTGACCGACCACATCTCCATCTCTTCGAAAAGGGTTTTTGGTACGGACTTTAAGAATTATGGCTGAATCCCTAAAATGAGTTTCCTACATATCTCCGGCTATATGAGAATGCATGTCACTTGTTGTTCGATACGCTTGATTTGACGCACAATTTTGAAAGAATTTCCAAAGCTATTCTGATACCGAATTATGAAGGGACTAGAATGCTCGAGAATAAGATTTAAGAGAAAATATTGGGATACATCCGAGTTTTCAACATTGATCCCGCCTACATGTCCCTCAACTCAAGGAATCAAGCTGCTTGTAGTTCGACTCGATTGGTTGAGAAGGAATCCCTTATGCTAAGATATCATTTGGTTGGGAAGAGTGACAAATAAGTCGAGTATGGAAAAGAGGCTTGTAAACTCTTAGCTATGAATGAGGCGCGCTTCACTCCCATAATTAAGAACTTACATGGACATAATTTCCAAAGCTCTTGGAGCATTGCCACTCAGATTGGGAAGCTGCTTCCGGTGAACCCAAAAAATCCCGGATGCGAAACTGGAACTGAAAAACCCAAGGAAAAACCCACATGCCTTCTGATAAGGGTGTGGTTTGATTGTGGTGGAAGTCGCTCCTCAGCTCGCGTCCCAAGAGTTTGATACTCCTCTTCGAACTATGTTCCAGTTCGCTGCTAAGAAAACGTTTCACGTTGTGCTGCATCCTTTTTGATGTCGTCCGCACCTGTGGTTTGTTTTGAGAGTTCATCCTTTTGGATTCTCTCGACAAAGAGTGAGATAAAACTCATTAGCATAAAAATATAATTTAAATTGGGAGATAGCGTCTTTTACCGTGTTGACACTTAATCACTCTCCTTGGACATTTGACGTCAGCTTCCTCCAGTTTGACGCAAAGCAAATAAAGCTTGTATCTCATATTTATAATATAATTCTTCAATATACTCTTCCTTTGATATCAAAGCAATAAAATAGACTGGCGTATTATGTTGATGATTTTCTTCGTGATGCTTGAAGATAATACTTCCTTGAGTAATGTGGCTAGTGATGATTTTCTCGCGATGCATAAATTTCTTTCCAGTGATGCATGACTCTTCTTTCCCGCGATGCATGACTCTCTTTCCCGCGATGCATGAATCTCTTTCTCGCGATGCATGAATTCTCTTTCTGCGATGCATGAATCTCTTTCTTGCGATGCATGAATCTCGTTCTCGCGATGCATGACTCTTCTTTCCCGCGATGCCTGAATCTCTTTTTCGTGATGCATGAATCTCTTTCTCGCGATGCATGAATCTTTTTTTCTTGATGCATGAATATGTTTCTCGTGATGCATGAATTCTCTTTCTGTGATGCATGAATCTCTTTCTCGTGATGCATGACTTCTTTCCACGATGCATGAATCTTTCCACGATGCGTGAATATTTTTATGCGATGCATGAATCTTCATAAGATGCATGAAGATAATGTTTCCTTTGAGAACTACAGTAAATGATGACTTCTCCATGATGCACGAAGATACAGATGATGCCTCCCCGGTATCGAACGAAGATAATTATTCACCGAGCAATGTAGGTGATCTTCTGGGTACCTTCTGGGTGGCGGTACCGTCTCATTTGACAATACAATAAAAATGACCCTCTGAGTAGTGGTATCGCTTCATTTGACAATACGATATAAATGACTCTCTGGATAGGAATATTATCATGTCTAATAATATGATGCAGATTACTTCCTCCAAGTATTTTGGTTGCTGGAAAACAATAATATCGTTCTCTTCGAGGTTTCATTTATTCTATCTCTGAACACACTTGTATGTTTATTACGGATTTCGCCTTGCTGAGAATTTGAATGAAATAATGCTAGTCATATTCTCAATTATTTGGTATAAGAAGCACAAAACTTTTCCTTCATCCACAGAAAAATTGTTAGTTTAAAAGTGAACTGATCTGTGTCGATTTCCTCGGTCATCTGCTCCTTGCTTCGCCATATTCGGTTGATTTCTCTGATATCCCGCTTCTTTATAGATAAGACAAAATATTTAAATGCAAAAATAGTTGAAACATGAAAGAAAAGTTGTAAGGAAAATAGGTTTTCAAAAAGATAGTATTTGAAAAGGGTCACTGCCAAGTGTCATGTCATGTCAAGCTTAATGAATGTCTTTGAAGTTGATGCTTCAGGTTCTATCTGACAACTTGTTGGGAAGTATTCAAAGTTGTTCTACACTTCCGATGAACCCTATTGAAATTTTTGAGGTCATCCTTAAAAAAAATTGTCCCAGTTAACTATCTTGATGTATCTTGAATCGTGGTTGAACCAATCATGGAATTTTTGAGATCTTCTCAAAAATTCTATCCCAGTTGCAATTCTCGATGTCACTTCAGTCTTGACATTGTTGGAGAGATCTTCTTTTTGAGTGTTTTTGAGTTCCTCTAAAAAAAATTGTCCCAGTTTCTATGGTAAAGAACAATAGAAATCTTACGGAAGATATGATCGAGCCGTTGTGGTGCCTACGTATCCCGTTGAGGCAGGAATCAGGTCAAATGTAGTTCCCCTCAAAGATTAACATAAATAAGAAATTTAAATAAGGAACCGACCGAGGCCGACCTAGGCCGCCTACGTATCTCATTCTTGAGAATTCAGGTCAAACGTAGTTCAGGTACAAGGAAAATACATTAAAAGGGATAAAGGGGTAACCGAGGCTAACACATGCTGCCTACGTATCTCATTCTTGAGAATTCAGGTCAGACGTAGTTCATTACAAGGGGATAAAATTCTAAAGAAAGCGATTACAAGCAAATAGAATGATTATAAGGAAATGACAGAAATACAAACTGAAGCTTCACACATAATATTTTTTGACAGCATCTGAGTTGATCGGTTTTGGCCATTCGGTGCCATCCATATCTGACAGGACCAAGGCACCTCCAGATAACACTTTGCGAACCATGTAGGGTCCTTGCCAATTTGATACAAATTTTCCTTTGTACTCATCCTGATAGGGAAAAATGCGTTTGAGAACCAACTAACCAATTTCAAATTTTCTAGCTCGTACCCTTTTGTGGAAAGCACGAATCATTCTATGTCGATATAGTTGACCATGACAAATAGCAACCATTTTTTTCTCATCAATCAATGTTAACTGATCAATCCTCTTGCGAACCCAATCATCATCACTCAATTCAGCTTCCTGAATGATCCTCAATGAAGGTATTTCAACTTCGGTAGGTATAACTGCTTATGTTCCATATACTAGCAAGTATGGAGTAGCTCCAACTGACGTTCTGACAGTCGTTCTATAACCCATCAAAGCGTATGGCAACATTTCATGCCAACCTCTATGATTGTCAATCATTTTCCTCAAAATCTTCTTGATGTTCTTGTTGGCGGCTACTACAGCTCCATTCATTTGGGGACGATAAGCAGTTGAGTTCCTATGAGTGATTTTGAATTGTTCACATATCTCTTTCATCAAATGACTGTTGAGATTCGCTCCATTATCAGTAATGATAGATTCCGATACTCCAAACCTACATATCAAATTGTTACGGACGAAATCATCCACCACTTTCTTGGTTAACCAATTTATACGAGGCTGCTTCCACCCACTTGTAAAGTAGTCAATGGCAACCAAAATGAATATGTGTCCCTTAGAGGCGGCTGGCTCTATCGGACCAATGACATACATGCCCCAAGCCACAAAAGGCCAAGGGGAACTCATAGCATTTAGTTCATGAGGCGGCACTCGAATCAAATCTCTATGTACTTGACATTTATGACATTTTTGCACAAACTTGCAACAATCATGCTCCATAGTCATCCAAAAATAACCGGCTTCGAGGATCTTCCTTGACAAAGTGAGCCCATTCATGTAAGTACCACAAACTCCGGCATGTATCTGTTCGAGAAGCTTTGCAGCCTCAATAGCATCAACGCATCTGAGAAGGCCTAAATCTGGAGTCCTCCTATAAAGGATTTCCCCGCTTGGAAAGAAATTGTTGGCCATACGGCGTATCGACTTCTTCTGGTTGAACGTCGCATTCTCAGGGTAAGTCCCTGTCTCCAGATACTTATTTATGTCATAATACCAAGGTAAACCATCTGGTTCTGCTTCCACATGTGAACAACGGACAGACTGCTTTTTTACCTCTATATTCAGGGGATCAATATAACTTGTATCTGGATGTTTGATCATTGAGGCAATGGTGGCAAGAGCATCGGCCAACTCATTCTGTATCCTGGGAGTGTGTCTGAATTCAATCTTGCGGAATTTTTTGCACAACTTCTGTATATACTGCACATACGGTGTGATCTTTGGGTTCTTTACAGTTCATTCTCCCTGAACCTGGTGGATTAACAGATCTGAATCTCCAATTACCAGCAACTCATGAACGTTCATATCAATTGCCATCTTCAAACCGTGGATGCAAGCTTCATATTCAGCCATGTTGTTTGTGCAATCAAATAGGAGTTTATCCGCCATAGGATAGTGTTGACCAGATTCTGACACTAAGACCGCTCCAATACCTTTTCCTTGGTGATTTGCCGCTCCGTCGAAAAATACTCTCCAACCAGGGTATGCTTCAGAAATGTCTTCACCCACAAATGCTACTTCTTCATCGGTAAAATAAGTCTTGAGCGGTTCATACTCTTCATCAACTGGATTCTTCGTGAGTTGATCAGCCAAGGATTGTGCTTTTATCGCCTTTTGAGTCACATAAACAATATCAAACTCACTCAAAATCATTTGCCATTTAGCCAACTTCTCGGTCGGCATCGCTTTCTGAAAAATATACTTCAACGGGTCTATCCTGGAAATAAGGTATGTAGTATACGAAGACAAATAATGCCTCAACTTCTGAGCGATCCAGTTCAAAGCGCAACATGTCCTCTCCAAAAGAGTATAACGGGCCTCATATAGAGTGAATTTCTTGCTCAAGTAGTAGATGGCTCGCTCCTTCTTCCCAGTCTCTTCATGTTGACCAAGCACGCATCCAAATGCGTTATCCGAAATGGACAAATACAACAACAATGGACTTCCTTCTCGCGGAGGGACCAACACCAGCGGATTGGACATATAGTTCTTGATGGCATCAAAAGCAGTTTGACATTCTCCTGTCCATTTGGTCAGGGCATCTTTCTTCAACAACTTAAAAATGGGCTCACACACCACGGTGGATTGAGCTATGAACCGGCTGATGTAGTTCAACCTTCCAAGGAAACTCATCACCTCTTTCTTGGTCTTCGGAGGAGGTAACTCTTAAATTTATTTGATCTTGGAGGGATCGAGCTCAACGCCCCTTCTACTAACTATAAATCCCAATAACTTGCCAGCCGGCACTCTAAAAGTGCATTTGGTGGGATTTAGCTTCAAATTGTACCGACGTAGGTGATCAAAGAATTTCCTCAAGTGAGTTAAGTGATCCGAACTCTCACAGGATTTGATTATGACATCATCTACATATACCTCGATATCCTTGTGAATCATATCCTGAAAGATGGTTGTCATAGCCCTCATATAAGTAGCACCGACATTTTTGAGACCAAAAGGCATCACCCGATAATGATATACACCCCAAGGCGTAATAAAGGCTGTCTTTTCTGCATCTTCTTCATCCATCAGGATCTGGTGGTAACCCGCATAACAATCCACAAACGACTGCATCTCATGTTTAGCACAGTTATCAATGAGAATGTGAATGTTTGGCAATGGAAAATTATCTTTCGGGCTAGGTTTGTTGAGATCTCTATAATCGACACAAATTCTGATCTTTCCGTCTTTCTTGGCCACTAGAACAATATTGGCTAACCAAGTCGGATATTGCATCACTTCCACCACTTTAGACTCAATCTGCTTAGTAATCTCCTCTTTGATCTTCAAACTCAACTCTGGCTTGAATTTTCGAGTTTTTTGCTTTACTGGAGTGAAATCTGGATTGATCGGTAGTTTATGAGAAACCATATTTGTACTTAGCCCTGGCATATCCCTGTAAGACCAGGCAAATACATTGATGTATTCTCTAAGCAAACGAACCAGGTCCCTTCTTTGAGCTTCAGTCAGATGGACACTGATTCTCACTTCTTTGACGCATTCCTCATCTCCCAGGTTTACAGTCTCGGTTTCTTCTAGATTTGGCTTGTGCTGGTTCTCAAATGTCCAAAACTCCTCAGCAACATGTTTAGGTACCGCAGTTTCTTCTTCATATTTCCTGCATTCGTCATCATCTATCTCATTTTGTTCGTCCAGCTCGTGAAATGACATGACCTTAGCAGGTTTTAAGTTACTATTACTGAAATCATAAACAAACAAAGTTAGAAAAGTAAAACATAAACAAATAAGAAAGGCTTTTCATTTAAACTGAAAAACAAGCATAAACTTTGGCCATGACCAAAGGTCATTCCGCCTTCTTAAACATTACGGGGGAATTTTAAAACTCAAATAGGTAAAATCTTGCATAAAGGGTGGGTCTCGGGACTCTTCCGGACTACCACCGATTTTTTAAAACAAACATAAACATACGTCCTTTCTACCAAGATGAGTGGGGAATCAGAATCAGTGTGGAAATGACTGGTATAGATGAGGTATTGGCCTGGCCAACGCTCGATCAACATTCTTGTTTGTCATCTCTGTCTCATCATCATCCGTGGGGACAAACCCCAAACCAAATTTTGCTCCTCTGGTGGGAATTTGAATAGGCTCAACAATTCCTTGAAAACGCTTCCCTAATTCGAAACCTGGCTCGAAACCACTCTGGAGCATGACGGTAGCTATCATTTTGTACACAGAAGGCATAGGGGGCTGTGGGGCCAAATCATCACCGGTGGCATTTACCAACTCCACCGTGTAGAAATCACAGCCTCGGGAGACCTCATCAACAACTGGCGTATATCTATTGGTATGACTTCCTTCACCATAAATGAACAATTCACGGTCTTTCCAGATGAACTTCATCAACTGATGGAGGGTGGATGGCACAACCCCGGCCATATGAATCCATGGTCTTCCTAATAGCAAGTTGTAACTAGTGTTGATATTCAACACCTGAAATTCCATACTAAATTCTGCAGGACCCACCTCAATTCCCAAATTTGCTGCTCCCAGCGTATCTCTTTGCTCTCCATCAAAAGCTCTCACATTGACTTGGTTCTGGTGAACCTTTCCCAAGTCGAAGTTTAGTTGCTTGAGAGTCGAAAGAGGGTAAATATTGAGACTAGACCCATCATCGACCAAAACATGATTTATGATCTTGTCTCAACATTTAATAGTGACCTGCAGAGCCTTGTTGTGCATCGTGCCTTCAAAGGGTAGCTCTTCGTCACAGAAACTGATGTGGTGTCCTCGAATTACTTGGCTGACCATTGCCGCCAGATTATCACTGTTAGTACCAACGGGCACATAAGTGTCATCCAAAGCCTTCATCAAGGCTTGCCTGTGCAGTTGTGAGCTCATCAGTAAATCCCACACAGAAATCTGGGCCGGTGTTTTCTCCAGATGCTTCACGATTAAATAATCCTTCAGTTGCATTTTTCTCCAAAAATCTTCTGCTTCAACCTCACTGATTGGTCTTTTTGCTTGATCCTTCTTCTGCCCTCCTTGAGCCAATTCTTCTGGTGTATAACATCTACCGGATCTAGTCATACCCTGAGTGGCAGCCGCTTCAATCACAAACTTCTCTCGAGGGGAAATTTCTCTTGGCACCAAGGCAACAGCCTTCTGATGTGTCATAATTATAAATTCCTTTCTTCTCTTTTATGGACAACGAATCCACAACTTTCTCGAGGTCATTTGGCACAAATGAGAAAATTTCCTTTGCTGTGCACCACTCCTCCTCCATCTCTATCATGTTGATATTGACACCTCCATGGTTTGGAAGAGAATTACTGTTGACGTTGGGTGCAGCAGTCTGAAGAGTGACCATTTTCTAGTCGATTAAGTCCTGGATTTTATGCTTCAGATTGATACAATCCGCAGTATCATGCCCAACACTGTTGGAATGATATGCACATCTTTGATCCGATTTGTAAAATCTAGAGCTGGTGTCAACAGGCTTGGGACCAACTGGATGAAGAAAACCCGCCGCAGTCAGCCGCTCAAAAAGTTGGGTTCGACTCTCAATAAGAGGAGTGAAATTGCGAGCAGGCTTCTTCCCAAATCTTGGGTGGGAATCGTAATTGCCTTTTTGAGGGGGAGACATTTGACGATAATATGAAGCATTTTGGCGGGGGGCTTGATATCTTGGATAGGAACTAGTTGGATAATTTGGTTGTGGAGCTTGGTAGTTTGGAGGGGTATTTTGGTAGTACGGGGGGTGGGGTTCGATATACTGGGGGAGGATCTTGGTAATTTTTCTGGACATTTGCGCAGTTTGGGGCAGCATTGCGATAATGAGGAGGTGGGTTTGGTATACTGGATATGAAGTTTGGTAGACAGAGGGAGGGGTTTGGTAAACAGGAGGGGGAGTGTTTTGGTAACTTGGGGGAGGGGTTTGATAATCAATCTGCACATAACAAGCTGGGTACGAATTTTGCGAAGGTCGAGAACGACCTTGGTACGATGAGGATTTTCTTGAGGGTTTCTTTCCCTCAGATGCATAAGAAATAGAAGACACGTCTTCTCTCTTCTTCTTCAACATCCCTGAGGATTCGGGAGAGGCGGCAACACGGGCATTCTTCTCGGTTCGTAGTCCGTCTTTGATAGTCTCACCTACCTTGACTATCTCAGCGAACTTTGCTCCAATGAGCAACATGATCCTATTATAATACTCGGGCTCTTAAACCCGCACAAATACTTCAACAATTTCTTTCTCAGACATAGGAGGCCGAACCCTAGCTGTCTCCTTTCTCCATCTATACATAAATTCCCTGTAACTTTCAATTGACTTCTGCTTCATCTTTTCTAAAGAATAGCGATCAGGAACAATCTCAACATTATAAGCAAATCGCTCAGCAAAATCTCTGACAAGCACGTTCCAACTAGACCACTGCTTCATGTCTTGGGAAGTGAGCCATTCTAGCGCCTCCCCTTTCAAGCTTCAGCTAAAGAGCCGCATTAACAAAGTTTCATCTCTACCAACTCCTACGAGTTGGTCACAATAAGCTCTTAGATGAGCCAATGGATTTCCCGTTCCTCCAAAAATGTCAAACTTTGGCACTTTGAACCCTTCAGGAAGGTCCAAGTTTGGATGGATGCACAAATCTTCGTAATTGAATTCGGCGACCTCTGGAGTATAATGCAACTCCTTCACAACTTTCAAGATTTCCTCTTTTAGATTCTATTTGGATGACTCTTATTTATCCCCCCACTCTTTTTCTTGTTCCACGTAATGATCAAGTTCAGAACAGTTGGCATAAGGCTCATTTGGAATTGGGATTTGGAAAGTGGTTTTTTGAGGTAAGGGTGGAGCGATGGAGGGATTCTGGGCATTTTGAGGGGCCTGGTAGTTTTGGGGGAAAGTTTGGGGGTTGGTGTGCTGATTTTGGTGATGGGGGAAAGTTTACGGATTATTGACATTCTGGTTTTGTGGGGGAGAGTGAGCTTGTGGGTTGGCATTTTGAGGAGGAGGGAAGATATGAAGATTGGTATTCTTAGGGTAAGGTGGCACTTGGTGAGAAACAGAGGCTTGATAGGGGTTTGAGGCGGTTAGATCAATGATGGGGGGATTTTGAGCAGGATTGGAGGGTGGGTTTTGAGCCTGTTCCGCGTTTAAAGGAGGAAAGTAGAGTGGGGGCCTCCCGTCTGCTGGAGCATTGAAAGAAAAAACCGGATTAGGAAAATCTTGCCTTCTCTGCATTTCGACCCTCATTTCGGTGATCTGCTGCATCAACTGCATAACTAATTCATTCTGATCAGCGATAACGGGCTGATCCACAACAACATCAGTTGGGCTAATCTCTTCATTGTTATCACCCATTACAGCTTTTCCTTTCTGTGAGCTTTGATTGAGGAAGGAATCTTTAGGAGCCTTAGATCTTGTGAAGTAAGGATGATTAGCCAGCTTATCGACACAGACCAATTTACGTACCTGTAGAAGAAAAACAACTCAAAGGAAAATCTGTTAGTTTTGATTCGTGACAAACGATGCAAAATATCACATAGAAGGCATATAAACACATAAGAGTTGCTTCATTTGAGGACATGTTAACCCACAAATAACGGGGATTGATTTTTGAATAAGCAGGAATTTGCTCATTTTATTTTGAGACTAGCGACCCAGAAAGGTTGAATTGCGTTGAGCTAAGGTCTTCTCGCTGCATCTCCCGGCATCTGTTGATATGAATTCTGTGTTTCCTTGTAGAATGAAAGGGGGAAAAGAAAATTTTAAAAAGATAGTGGTCGAGCCTTGAAAGGCTGCCTACGTATCTCCAAAGGAGAATTCAGGCCCTACGTAGTTCGAATAAAAGTGATTTTAGATTTTCATTCATTATTGTTTTATTACAAGGAAAGTGAAAACATGCGATAAAACTCCTAAAACATAGATTGAGCCTTTATCAAGGCTTCTTCTTCTGACTAGTCAATGCATTCTTGCTGATACGTTGACAACAGGGGGGAAACTCAACTTGGATCATTTCCTTGTTGATTAGGGACTCCACATCATAGCAGAAGACAAGGCACTTTTCAATGTTGTGATCCCCAACGCTGTGATAAGGGCAAGTTTCAAAGGTTTTATCTCCAAAGGCGTTGACCATTTCGGCATCCTTTTTGCCAGGGGTCAAGATCCCACCTCGAACCAACTGATGGTAGATAGCCCACCGCGTATCTTTGAAAGGAGTGAGGTAGTGACATCGAAACAAAGTATGCTCTGTGGCCAGCATACCAGGTTCCGGTTGATCACAAGTAAAGAGAGTGTAATGACCCCACATATAGGTAATTTTCCTGATGTTGATCAGGTCGCGGATTGCGGTCTTCAGTTCCACACATTCTTCTATTGTGTGCCTCTTTTGGTCGGTATGGTAGGCACATGTCTTACGCGCGTTTTCATGTTCAACCCTGGGAGTGGTCCCTTCGAGGGGTTTCAGGATGCGTAAAGCCTTAAGATTCTCGTAAATGAGAGCACACGACATGATTTTTACCCCCACGCTATGTCTCTATTGATATGCCTGGAGGGTGATCTTCTCGTGTCCTTCTTTCAAACGTCCTTGGAAAGGAGCTATGTATACCACTTCTTCCTCGGGTTCTTCTTCAGCAACTTCAGGCTGAGTGTCTTCGGGAATGGTGACATTAACTTCTTTATCAAGGAGAGGGTATTTTTTGCGTAGCCTCTGAATCCCCAGTGTTGCATCCTCTTCCTTCTTCAGCACAACAACTATCTCTTCGTCCATGATATCCAATCTTACCTTCTTAGTTGATATCTCCACGTCTAATGCTGCACTTTTGGCTAGTACGACTACGGTGGTGAATTCTAGTTCTATTCCATTTTCTTCGACTTCTCGGATCTCCTGGTTGATCCGATGCAGTTTCATCATCAATTCCTCTTCAGTCAGCTCCACTTCGACATTCTGGCTTCTTTCCATCTTAACGGCAATGCAACCTTTTTTGAGATGATAGAATGATGTCTTAGGATTTGGTAGTGGAGTTTAGTTTTGACTGAGAAACTCAAGCCTCAAAGAAATTTTTGGTCGGACATTGAGGTAGTGACTTGTATTTGGTTTTGTAGAGATTTTCAGAAAATTTCGAAAAGGAGTGGGCTAATATGTCCTCATTCAAAGCAACGTATTACATAAACAGTTAAAGCACACAAACAAACAAACAAATATCGCGTCCTAAACAGAGTTGTGACCCTTTTGTGCCAAGGGTAGGCCTAGCGAAGTGAAGGATATATATGTCTTTTTAAGCCAATTCATTATCCCCGAAATATATCATTAATAGCATTCAAAAATGTTTAACAAACATCGAAATGGGGAAATAAGTTCAGAAAGTAAATTACAAAACCAACTACAAATAAGAGCAATCCCGTGCAGGGGATGATAAAGAACTTCAAGCTGCTTCTGATCCTTCAACAAGTCTGGCCCTCTTGGTGATGTTGACTTCTTCCCATATGGTATATCGGTTTGCCCATAAATTATCTCTCGCTAGCCGGGCCCCTTCTTGATGCCTGAACCTCTCGACAGACTAGATTTGTTGCTCCATGCTATCATCTAATTCAAACATGCATTGTCTTGCTCTTCGCAGCTCTTGCTTCAGCTGGGCTATGACTTTGGCGTCTTTTGAATGTCGGCGTTGATGATCCAACTCATTCTTCTCATACTTCTCTTGAAGTTGATGGAGTCGAACTTGATGTTTAGCACCAACATCTGCAATAATATGAGGGACATTTAGACAAGGCTCTATGGTTCCGGCGAGGTTCTTCCTTAACCATTCTTTGTACTCCTCAGAACATTCAGGTTGAATCTGCTCGGGACCGGCTCACCCAAGTCTTCCATATTCTAAGTATCTGTTCAGAAAAAGATACTCGGCCATTTTCGTGATCCGTCGTAAATTTTCTTATGTCTGCGATTTGGGGAAGCTCTTGTTTCCCTCCTAGTTGTCTAAGGACTTGAGCGGGGGCATATGGTCGAGTCCCTCTCTATCTGGAAAATATCAGGTAAGGGACCCCTTCACCTTGAATCACCATTTGCTTTGTTACTACCAGACTTTCGATTGACCACTGCACATTTTCTTCTCTTAACCCCTGAAGCCAGGGATACCAGAATTCTTGACCTCCAGTTCTATTGAAATGATTAAGATACACCCACCAATCGTGGCCTCCAAGTTCGTTTGGTCGTCTTAGTGGATCTGGTTCTTCTGGATCATGGGCTTTGAGCAAATGTCTCACCATCCACCACTGAAGTATCAGGTTGCACCCTTGAAAGAAACGTTTGCCGCTTTTACACCTATCCAATGCTCTGTAAATGTCAGCAAGAATCATGGGCGCCAAATTATAGTGCTTGACCGCTGACCCGTAGCTTACTCCATTAAAGATAGCATGGGTGACCATTACTACACTTGGATGGATAGTGTAGTTTGGTCCTTGGGGAAATACCATTGTCCCAAGTAGGCATATCGCAAAAGCAAGAGGACATGTTTCCTTCCATTTTTCCTCTGAGACAAATTCTTCTTTGAACTTTTCAAAAGCTCTTGCATGTCCAAATCGATAATAAAGCTTTCGAAGTGGAATGTTTGCCCCGGGAAGTTTGTCCATCCATTCGACTTTGACAAGTGAAAGTTCTTCTTTAATATTGCCAAAATCCCATATTTTTGGAAAAAGGAGATCAGTATCGAGTTTACGCTTCCTCTTGTTACACATGCTGACACTCTCATAACTTGTAAGAACTTCCTCAATAGTTGGAGTCATTTCTACTTCTCTGAATCGGAATACCATGTTATCGCTGTCCCAAAATTGCACCATTGTTCCAATCAAATCGGGCCATACATCCATTTCCATTAGTGACGGGAGATGTCCTATATGTCTTTGAACCTTTTTCTTGTCTTCATTGTTCATAAACTTCCACCAAACTTGGAGGTAAGGATGGGGTATGGTCACCATTCGGGTCCTCATGGGCTCATACATTGGATTCATCCAACAAGAAAAATAGAAAAGGTAAGTTACCCCCACCCTATTAGATAATTGATTTGTTTAACATGACATATACATCCTTCAATTAAACACATAAGCATGATTGTGCTTTATTGACCAATGGGCCAAATAGACATAAGGTGGGCTTCTAATGGGCCCAACACGCCTAGGGTGTTGGGTCAACTTAGTTCAAAATGCGCTAAATTCGGGATTTGGTTTCGCTCTACGCTAGTTGACTAAGAGTGACTTTTGAAAGACCGGGAACCCAAGCGGACAACTTAGGCTGGAACTCACGAAAACCATTGGACGTCTGACATACCAATAAATTGCCGATCATTTCAAAAAAGGGTTGAGTATAAAAAAGCCCAGTTGCGGTTTCACAAAACCGTTCTTTAATATACTATACATACATATTGGTAAATGTCATGAATGCAATTACAATTTATAATAATTTAAACACATGAAACATAGATAAACAATTCAGCAATTAATAACAAATAGTCAAATAGTCAAATCATTATAGTTAGAACTTAATTAAGTCCCCAGCGAAGTCGCCATTTCTGTTTTATGAAAAAAGAATGACTTGTTTTTGAAAAATCAATTTAACTTATGTTTTGAAGAAAAATTGATTTTCAAAAGAGAGTCGCCACTTAATTTTTGAAAGAAATTAAGAAAACTTAAGATTTTCAAAATATTTTAAAACAGAGAAAAATCATTTGAAATCCAAAGAGTGTTTGGGGTTCAATTTACATTTCAAAAAGGGTTTAAGCATTCGAAATGTCCGCTAACGTGCGGTTGACCAACGACTTGACTAAAATGACTAATTTTGAAAATATTAATTAAGTAATAAAAATCCATTTTTTATTTGGAAAGAAATATACTAAAATATTTTCAAGAATCTAACTCATATATTAACAAGACAATTAATAAATAATTCATAAATAAAGTAAGTAATAAATAAAATATAAATATTTCAATTTGAATATAAAAGAAGAAACAACTTTCTTTTTGGAATTTAATTAAGTAAAACCAATTCACAGAAAATTTAGTCAATATAACAAATAAATAAACAATATAAGGAAGAAATATTGAACTTGGGCCTTTTTGCCCAAATTCTCAAATCTGATTGCCTAAATCCTGTACTAATACTAAAATTATAAAAACATGAGCATCGGCCCATCTAAGCCAAATTCGGCTGCTGGACATTTTGGGCCTTTTGACTCAATTCGCCTGGACCTGCTGTAACTTCATTTGGGCTTCGGCCTAAATTAATTCGAAAAGGCCACTGGAATCATGTTAAGGCTTTTGGAACCTTTTCCATTTTAAATGTTGTGTATACAGCTTTGTATACCACTCGCTTTCATACACATATGACATATACTTGGTGTATATTTTTAACCTTTGGGCTCCCGAAAACCTGTATTTCTCATATTTTTTTCCTGTACTCCTGTATTTTGCATGTTTCAACCTGCAATTCCGGCTTTCAACAAGTATACCAATGTATAATGAGTGTATACAAAAGGTATACAGCTCATATACAGCCCCCTTTTGGGGATTTTGGGACTTGAAAATTCAAGTTCCAGCCTTGTTTTACCTTTGGGAACCTATTCCTCAATTTCAATGGTTGTTCGACTCGAAAAGAAAAGGTTTGAGCCTTTATGGCTCTCTCGAAATGCAAGGAAAAAATATGGGAGTTCATGGTAAACTCGGGCAGATTGCACATGCAACAAAAATAAGCAAACTTATAAGTAACCACTCACAAGGCTTAATATAAGATAATAAAACAAATAAAAAAAATTACTGCCTAAGCATTACAGAGAGAGCAAAACACTTAATTAGGATTATAATCAAGTAAATGGATATGGAGAAATATCACTAACAAGGATACAATTATAAACCAAAGACAAGAAGCAGTAGCAGCCCAAACATCAACACTAACTAAACTTAAGAAAATTACATGATAACTCTTTGACAACTTTCTACATAATCTGATCAACTAAAACCAATTACAAGGCAAGAAAGGAAATCATAGGATAAAATATATAACACTAAAAAAACAAAACAACACTAATACAATGGCAAGTGATCTACACAGTAAACTAATCTGGGATAAAGGATAAATTGAGAGATACCATAATAGTATAATTTTAGAACAGATCAGACAAAATTATACGTCCAAGCTACCACATCAGACAACTCATAGCGAATTTAAAATTTTGAGTAAATTAATGTAACGATAAGGATCTTAACGGGTGTATTCTGAAGAGCCAAATCTTTTCATGTGAGTATTAATACCACTAATTTCAAGCACATAATTCGAAATATCAGGTCACAATATACACGTCTGCATGAGCACAAAAACTATACAGCACGGGTTTGTACTTAAATCAGGCAGTAACACATGAAAAGAAAAGAAAGAAAATTTCAGAGATTCACGATGTACACTAGGATTTCACACGCATTTCAAAAATAACTCGAAGGACTCTCATTCACGAATTGAAATCGGCTTTCCGTCATTTAAACAATTATGCATAAGGCACAAAACAAATTAAGCAATCTTAACAAAGGAGTTATGTGAGACTGTATATAGAAAGGGGGACTTAGATCATGAGGTAAAATAAAGAAAATATAACTTAAGACCCCTTTTAAAGAACTAAAAAAAACAGTTACAGTACAATTCCTTTGTTATTAAAAGATAGTGATTCCGAGATCATTTTGGAACAGTCTACATGCTAAAATGCTTCAAAAAAACGAAAGGGAGAAGGATCAAAATCGACACTTAACCCACCACTATAATTTTTTGGAAAAAAACAAGAACACAATTATCAACAATTTGAACAAAACCGAAATATCTGAATACATGGAATAAGACCCATAAACCAAACATAACAAGATTTAGACTCGATCTGGATGAAAATAAGCACAAGAAACGACTAGATAATTACTTTGACATCCTCTAAACACATGACACACGATGAATAACATTTCAATAAATATAGACGAAACAGTGTCAAAGCGATTAACAAATAAACAACAAAAGTCAAAATGAGCACAACAACCAAGAAAGTTAGAGAAGAGCTATAACAGAGGAAACAAGCTCAAATCGGCGGTAAATCAACTTGAAAACAAAATACATATACTAGTTCCAAAAAGATTACGATGAAGCGAAAAACCTAGGCTCAACAAATCATGTAAGGTCAGCTCTGAACCAACAAAGAATATTTCATAATTCAACACTTATTGGAATCAGAATGAAGAAAAAGGTCAAGAGTTGTTTACCTGGTTGCCGGCAGCGAACTGAGAACAACGAGTCAGTAGCTGCGCTCTTTCCTCCACAAAATTTGAATATGAACGATGAACAAGAATTTTGGGTAGAAACTCGGACTCAAACAAACGCTGTGAAGCGAGAGAAAATGAGAAAGGAGAATGACACTCGAACCAGCACTAGTTATATCCTCCCTTTTCTCGAACGTGTTTTGTATATATTTTATAGCTATTCCTGCTTAAACTGTTCTCTGAGGGGAAAACGGATAAAAAAGGATAAGAACCAAGGCCCATTTGGAATTCAAAATCCAAATTTTATCCTAAAACTTAGAATATTCCCAATTGATTCTCACAAATCCGAACGAATTGGAGTGAGGTGGAGGGATAGGATCGACTTGGGTGTCCTTGAGCTCGACGTGGAGCGATCTCACAGATACAAGGATGAAAACGCGGCTGGAAGGTGCTTTTGCTGCTGGAGTTGTATAAAATGGAGAGGGACGCTGAGGAATAAGACAAGGAATCGTATTGTACGCGTTCTTCACTGTTGCTTTCCGTCTGCTTCCGTTTATTCACGTCGTGAGCTCGACGCTGCCGTTTGGAATCGATTGGGAATATTACTATTTGATCGCTGCTGTGAATTGACGTCGTTTTGAATCGTGAAGACGCTGCCTGGATTTGCTGTAAAGTCGATGTTGTCGTTATCTGATATTGCTGCTGAGATTGCTGGAGTCGTTTGTGAGCTACTGGGTTCTGGGTCTTCTTTGGTTAATAGAATTGGGCCGGATTGGGAGTTGGATTGGTTTAGGAGCTGGGCTGGAGTATCTAGTTGACTGATGGGTTCTCTTGTTGGTTTTAAGGATAATTGATTTGGGCTCAGCCCAAAATTTGGTCTTTTAAAGGGTTTGCAAAAATGACTTAGGAAAATAGCTACATAGATGAAATTATGGCCAAATGGGAATTATGTAGTTAGCCGAATCGAGTCGATTAGCAAATTCGACTAAAGTTATACTAAGATGAATTAACTAATTAGTTAATAAGCTTTTTAATTTCAACAACATGAAATAATTAATCTTAATTATAAACTAATTAACTTGAAATTAAAACCATGAATCGAACTAAACTAAATTAACAAAATGTTGGACTAAAACATAAAATCTTTTTGAAATAATTTTTGAATATTCATAAAATGTACTAATTATATACATAATTATATTAAATATATATATTATTTAAAAAATTGACTAAAATTGCTTACAATAATTTTGAAAAGTGTTTGAGTATTATAAAACTAATTATTCCAAATCGTTTGAAGTTAAAGAAGCTTGAAAATTAATTTATGTCGGGGAAGGTCAAAATTGAGTGTCAACAACCACTTGCGTGAACCTCCCATGTATTCCGAGTGAAATGGTTGAGGTTATTTTTCTCTATATTTTGTACTCTCATGTTTATATAGTGGATTGCTCATCTCCTTTGTGGACGTAGGTCGATTGACCGAACCACGTTAAAACTTTGTGTCTCTTTGGTATATTTCTCGTTTGTCTTCTTGCTCGTGGTTTTTCGAGGTTTGATTTGCTAACTTCTGCATTACACCAGCTTATTTCGATCCTAACAAGTGGTATCAGAGTCATGGTTCAATGATGGAGCCAGATTAGAGTAGATGTTTATCTTGGAAGGTGTAGTTCTAGCCGCAGCCTTTTTGATAGTAATGAAGAGTTTTGTTGGAGAAATTGTTTCAGAGAGGTTTTCTGTGTCGAGACATAGATTTGATGGAGGAGATTATGGAGAGGCGAAGCAAACTGTTGAAGATTATGTGAAGAAGGTGGACAAATTTATTTTGTCAGAAATTCAAGCCAAGGGGGAGATTTGTTGGGTTTTATTTGCCTGAGTTTCTTACCATAAATAAGTTTTCCTTTTAGGAAAAGGTTTAGCATTGGCTAGCCTTTTTCTTGTAGGAAAAGGTTTAAGATTGGCTAGTCCTTTTCTAGTAGGAAAAGGTTTAGGACTCTATAAATAGAGACTTGTTCCTTAACTTAATCAGCATTCACACTGTAGTCCTAGGGTTTTTAGAGTTTTGGTTGGGGGAGAATTTGTGGGACACAAGCTTGATACGTTATCACTTGTGTGAAACTCCCATGTATTTCGAGTGAATTGGTTGAGGTTATTTCTCTCTATATTTTGTACTCTCATGTTTATATAATGTATTGCTCATCTCCTTTGTGGACGTAGTTCGATTGACCAAAACATGTTATATCTTTATGTCTTTTTGGTATATTTCTCATTTGTCTTCTTGCTCGTGGTCTTTCGAGGTTTGTTTTGCTAACTTCCGCATTAAACCTGCTTATTTTCGATCCCAACAAGTGGTATCAAAGCCAAGTTCACTATCAAGGATTTTTTATGAAGGGGAATATGAGCAAGATGATATGTCTAAACGGAAAAAACTACAACATATGGAAAAGCAAGATGAAAGATCTATTGTTCGTGAAGAAGATGCATCTTCCCGTTTTTGCTTCTCATAAACCTGAGACTGTGACCCATGAAAATTGGGATTTCGAGCACCAACAAGTATGTGGATATATAAGACAATGGGTTGAATATAATGTTCGCAACCATATTGTGAGACACGTGCTAGAACATTGTAGGAAAAAATTGAGACGCTTTACGCTTCAAAAACTGACAATAACAAGTTGTTCTTGCTAAAGCAATTGATGGCCTTTAAATACAAGAAGGGTAGTCCTATTCTTGATCACATAAATGATTTTCAAGGTGTTCTTGATCAGCTATCAGGAATGGGTGTTATTTTGATGATAAAATACAAGGACTTTGGCTTCTTAATACTCTATCGGATTCTTGGGAAACTCTTCATGTTTCTTTAATAAATTCTGCTACTGGTCGAAAGGTGACTATGGAATATGCAAAAAGTGGTATGTTGAATAAAGAAGTTAGAATAAAATCTCAAGACACATCCTTACATTCAGATGTTCTATATACAAAAGATCGAGCGAGAGATAAGATAAGAGATATGAGAAGTAGAGGTAAAAGCAGAAGCAAGTCAAGATTCAGGAATCAAAATATTATATGTTAGGGTTTTGCCCTGATTTTCTTACCTTATTTGAAGTTTATTTTTTCCAAAAAGAAAAAACAAAGTATTACCATAAATGCTTGAACTTTTTCTAAAAGGAAAATATAATTTTCTTCCATATTTGGTTTATTCTTTCCTTAGAGAAAAAGTTTGGAGATTATAAATTGAAGATCCCTATTCTCATAGCAGAGCACAATAGAACAATGTAGTCATTTAGAAATTTTAATTTATGGGGAGATTTTACTCTCTACAGTTTCTATGTTTTTTTATTAGTTTTTAATTATGTAGGCCAATTGGCCAAATTCCATATAATAATATGTTTCTTTTAGTATAGTTTTATGTGTCGTCTAATTTATCCTCATATGATTTGCAAATTATAAGCTTCCGCATGACGTCATAATCACTTTCGAACCCAACAAGTGGTATCAGAGCACATGGTTCAATGATACAATGGTTGAACAAGATTGAAGACAGGTTCAAGTGGTTTCAAATCAATTTGCAATCAACATGATGATAATGAAGATTTTTGTCCCGCTACATGTGGAGAAGAGAATTAAACCATATTTTCAACATTCCTGTTGTTGCATCTTTGAAAATAAAAATAAAATATTTTTAAACCATTTTTAACCCATATATTTTAAACTTTATTTTTAATAATGGCAAGCAGCAGTGATGAAGACTATGTGAAGAACGAAGATTATCATGCAGATGAAGAAGACGGATCAAGTTTTGTCAAGAAAATCCAGCCAAAAGGGGAGATTTGTTAGGGTTTTGCCCTGATTTCTTACCTTATTTGAAGTTTATTTTTTCCAAAAAGAAAAAACAAAGTATTACCATAAATGATTGAACTTTTCTAAAAGGAAAATATAATTTTCTTCCATATTTGGTTTATTCTTTCCTTAGAGAAAAAGTTTGGAGATCTATAAATTGAAGATCCCTATTCTCATAGCAGAGCACAATAGAATCCACAATGTAGTTGTTTAGAGATTTTTGTTTATGGGGAGATTTTACTCTCTACAGTTTCTATGCTTTTTTATTAGTTTTTAATTATGTAGGCCAATTGGCCAAATTCCGTATAATAATATATTTCTTTTAGTATAGTTTTATGTGTCGTCTAATGTATCCTCATATGATTTGTAAATTATAAGTTTCTGCATGACGCCACCTAATCACTTTTGAATCCAACATTATAAAACATCATTGTGGAAAGAAAGGACATACTAGAAGATTTCGCAAACAGTTGAAGAAAGATCTTAAAGAAGGGAAGAAAGAAGAAAATAATGGAAACAATGTTGTTGCTGTTGTTCGAGATGACCTTCTCTTTGCTTGTGATAAAGACGTCATCAATTTTGTATCTCAAGATACAAGTTGGATAGTAGATTCTGGAGCTACATCACATGTCGCACCAAGAAAAGACTTTTATTCATCTTATACTTCTGTTAACTCTGGGGTGTTAAAGATGGGCAATTTTGGTGAGGTTGTGGTGTTTGGTGTTGGCACTATTTGGTACGACGTTAGTCCTTCAGAATGTCAAGCATGCTCCAAACATTCCTTTGAATTTGATCTCTGTAGGAAAACTAGATGATGATGGCTATCACAATGACTTGTTCAATGACCAATGGAAGCTCACCAAAGAATCATTGATTGTAGCTTGAGGAAAAAAGCATTCAAATTTATACGTGACACTAGGATCGATTCTTGGTGACTCTATAAATTTGGTGGAAAGTGAGACTTTATTAGAATTATGGCACAAGAGGCTTATTCATATGAGCGAGAGGGGGTCACCTGTTTGGCTAAGAAGAATTTGCTTGCTGGTGTGAAACAAGCAAAGGTGAAAAGATGTGGTCATTGCTTAGCTGGGAAACATAAAAGAGTTTCTTTTCACAATCATCCTCCTTCAAGAAAGTCTGAGCTACTGGAGCTAGTACATTCTAATTTATTTGCCCTGAGGTGGACAAATTTATTTTGTCAGAAATTCAGGCCAAGGGGGAGATTTGTTGGGTTTTATTGGCCCTGAGTTTCTCATCATAAATAGGTTTTCCTTTTAGGAAAAGGATAAGCATTGGCTAGCCTTTTTCTTTTATGAAAAGGTTTAAGATTGGCTAGTCCTTTTCTTGTAGGAAAAGGTTTAGGACTTTATAAATAGAGACTTGTTCCTTCTAACTTAATCAGCATTCACAATGTAGTCCTAGGGTTTTTTGAGTTTTTGTTAGGGGGAGAATTTATGGGACACAAGCTTGATACATTATCACTTGTGTGAACCTCCCATGTATTCCAAGTGAATTGATTGAGGTTATTTCTCTCTATATTTTGTACTCTCATGTTTATATAGTGGATTGCTCATCTCTCAACCACTTCATTGACCATTAGGCCACACCCTTGGGTGTAAATATTACTTCTATTTTCATGTATACGGATTATCCAAAGGTACATTAGATTTCTCTTCAGTCCCTTATTTACTGTATCAGAGTGTCACTAGTCCACGTTAAATCTTTGTGTCTTTTTGGTATATTTCTCGTTTGTCTTCTTACTCGTGGTCTTTCGAGGTTTGCTTTGCTAACTTCCGCATTACACCTGCTTATTTCGGTCCTAACACACCATATGTAGGGTTGGAGGAATAACTTTTGTGTCATGTTTTATGACCTTCCTATGATGTTGTTATAGGCAATCACACTAGACATTACTTCGAAGGGGGTTTTCGTAGTAATGCCTGGGGAGATGGTTGGTAAAAAGATAACCTTGAAAGTTCATTCACTAGGATTGTTGAACATTCATAGCACCATGTATAAGGACCATCCACTTGAATTTTCTCTAAGAATTGCGCACCAGTGAGTTTACCGAACTACCTTGGTCGCTAAACAAGTTTAGCCTCTATTTTAGAAACATCTAAAGTGATTACTAAGGCATCAACATGGGGAAATATCAAACTATTTTGTCATCTTCATTGAAGGAAATATCATTGACCATGTCGTAGACCCGTTTGTAGTGAGTGACCAAGATTTTGAAGGACTTATCTCAAGAAATCATGTTGATTGTAGCTGCTCCAACTATGACATTGATAATTCTCTTTGGAAAATTCAGCCAAGGATAGTCGCTGCTAGAACAGTTCTTTGGAAACACCTACTTCCCCTTGTTGTCTCAAGAACTCTTGAAGATAACCCTAGTTTAGTACGTGAGATACCACTAGTTGCACTCATCGACAGGTTTTGGTGTTGATCCTATGATCATTGTGGTGTTCACACCAGTAGTATTTGGTTTTTTTCTAGGATCTAAGCTCATTCCCTTCGTCCATTAGACCTTGTTCCCTAGAGTGTTCATTTCTTCGACTAGCTTGAATGTGGTAATCACAAAGCATTACTTCATCATCACCAACACTAGCCCTCTGAATTATTGGACAAGTCTAACATTTCTCCTTTTGGCTGGAAACTAGGTTAGTCCAGCTTGAATCTTATTTCTTGATTGGTCCCTTTCATGATGCTATTCAATACGGGTCATAAAGAGTGAATATAGTCCTTACTTCGAGGCCTGACAATTCAAACTAGGACCTGAGGTGATTCTTGTTATGGTTGTTGGACTTGCTTGAAATAACATATTAATATAAGGTCTTCAACCCAAAGCTTACGCATCTTTCTACATAGTGAGGGGGAATTTATTCATACTTCCTTTGAGTTTTTACGTAGCCTATGAGCTCCGAACGCCGAGATAATGTTAATAATGTTCTTGAAACCGAATTTTAGTGAGTAAGAGGGGTATAGCCATAGAGAAGTCAAAATAGAGGTTTTGGTGGCAGAGGGAAAGGTATAACCATACCACCACTCAGCTAATGGAAGGAAGTTAGACCATTCGTGAGGGGTGTCAATGCACAAGCATCTAAGGCATATTTCTATACATTTATTGTAGATTTCAGATTGACCATCAGTCTGTGAATGATAATCAGTGGAGGTCTAGAGTTGAACACCCTATAAGGATAAGGATTCTCTCAAAGTTAAAAGGTAAGAGATTTTCCAACCATCTGATTTTGAAACCACTGTGTAAATTTTGTTCCACGAGCAATTTCAATACCTTTTGGTCTCTCCTGACTATGAAATTAATAGGATTATTTGGTGACTACAAACACCAAAGTTAGTAACTCTCTATCATAGATGGATAAAACTGCATTTCTAAGGTACCATTGTTGATGTAAGTTATTGGATGTGCCTTCTACAAAAAAAAACTACACCAATTCTGGTTCAACTCTCATCTGTTTCTACTTCAAACAAGCAAGAGTAATCATGGAGAGCCAAAATAGGTGTTGATGTGAGAGTATGTTTGACGCAATGGAAGGTAGTATCAACATTAGGAGTCTAGTACGAATTCTCCTTATTTTAAATCTCACTCAAGGGTTTACTTATTGTCGCATAACCCATCATGAACTTTATATAGTAACCAGCAAGGCTAAGGAAGCCTTTCAACTATTTGAGAGTGGATGGCTTGGACCACTACTACCAGAGAGGGAGCTAAGATTAAGAGTTTGGGGTTCCAAATTTCCTTTAGAACCGTCAATCAATTTTGTTAAGGTTCAAAAATTAATATATATATATATATATATATATAATTAGTTGTCTAGTACAAATACAGGGTGGGTTCGTCTGAACCCACGAACCCCCACCTAGCTCCGCCTCTGACTACTACATAATCTGATTTTTTTAGAATCAGTGCCCGCTTCCTTTTTGGAAATAAATTTCCCAGGTACTTCACTTGTTGAACTCTAAAAACACATTAAAATTTGATTTTGAAGTATAATGTCATAGAACAGTTGCAAATGGTGTTGATTCTCCTACATGTTATTATTATAACAATAAACAAGAATGTCATCTTAGCCTTATAAAACATGGAACTACAATCTAGCATTTCGAGTATAATAAAAAGTATATGTAAGGATTATGACTCATAATTCCTTATGCTCTTGATCCAGATTGATAAGGGACATCAACTTTATCAATTTTGTTAATTTCAGTAACTCTTAACAAGCTACAACCAAAGAACTGAACAACTTTAATTAATAGAGAAGAAAGAGATTCTGCATTGATCGAAATATGAATGTATAACTACACTGAAAAAATGCTTTACTATGCTTTATATAGAAGTGGCTAGCTATCTAACTGAATAACAAACTCTAACTAACTTTTCACTGTTAATTAAAACTAATTGTCAGCTAACTAACACTAATCAACAGCTGTACTCTTAACCAGCTGCTCAACATCCTCCCTCAAGCTAGGTGTATGAAAAACATTCTTCATTCCTAGCTTGGTAAGTAGATAGATATGCTTCAAACAGGTGAGTCCTTTGGTAAGTAGGTCTGCAGGTTGCTCTGTTGTATTTAAGTACACTGGTTGAACTATTCCCATTTGAACCTTCTCCCTGATGAAATGACAATCAATATCTATATGTTTAGTTCGTTCATGAAACACTGGATTGGCAGCTATTTGTATAGCTGATTTGATGTCACTGTGTATGTGTACTGGCAACCTCACTTGAACCCCTAGTTCTTTAAAGAGACCAACCAACCACACAACCTCTGCAACTGTAGAAGCCAAGCTCCTATACTCAACTTCAGCTGAGCTCCTTGAAATAGTGTCATGTTTCTTGGCCTTCCATGAAATTAGTGAGTTCACATATGTAACCATGTATCCTGTTATGGACTTCCTATTGTTTGGGCATGATGCCCAATCTGCATCACAATATGCAGTAAGGTGATTGTCAGTAGTGGATGCCATAAGTATCCCTAAGCCTGGTGATTGTTTAACATACCTCACCACCCTAAATGCTGCATTCATGTGGGATGTCTTTGGATTGTGCATAAATTGACTCAACAATTGCACTGCAAATGCAATGTCTGGCCTAGTCATTGTCAAATAAAGCAATCTCCCAACCAATTTTTGATAAACTTAAGGCTCACTCAACAACTTATCCTGCTCATCAATAGGAGGGAAGTGTAAATCAAATTTTGCAGTTGTAAGTTTCTGATTCAACTCAACAGGAGAACCTACAGGCTTTGAACTAGATAACCCCATATCTGAAATCAGTTCAAGGCAATACTTTCTTTGATGCATAAGGATCTCATTGTTGTTTCTAGCAAATTCAATCCCTAGGAAGTATCTCAGCTCACCTAGATCTTTAATCTTAAAGTTGTCTTGTAGAGTCTTCTTTGTTTCCAAGATCAACTTGAGGTAATTGCCTGTGATCAATAGGTCATCAACATAAACAAGCACCATCACTATCCTTTCTCCTTGATGTTTTTGTGAACAAGGAATAATCATAATGACTCTGCTGGAAGCCTGAGTTAGCTAAGGCTGTGGTCAACTTGATATTCCACTGTTTGTTGGCCTGTTTAAGTCCATAAAGTGACAGTGTAAGCTTGCATACTGTCCCTGTACCCTTCTCACTTTGATGGACAAAACCCAAGGGTAAATCCATGTAAACTTCTTCCATCAGATCTCCTTGAAGAAAAGCATTAAATACATCCATTTGGTGTACTTGTCAATGTTATGCAGTTGTTAAGGCTATGACTGATCTAACAATCAACATTTTTAAAACAGGAGAAAAAGTTTCATGATAGTCCAAGCCTTCCTTTTGATTGTAACCCTTGGCTACCAACCTTGCTTTGAACCTATCAACTTCCCCATCAGCCTTGTATTTGATCTTGTACACCCATTTACAGCCTATTGCCCTCTTATCCTTAGGTAGTGTAGTAATCTCTCATGTATGATTGTCTTCTAATGCTTGTATCTCACTTTGCATAGCTGTAATCCATCTAGGATCTTGTATAGCCTCCTGATAAAAAGCAGGTTCCTTCTCTTGTGAAAATTTAGTGACAAAGCTTTTGTAGGCAGGTGTGATGCTTTGGTAGTCCAGCACATCTGTAATAGGATAGGAGCAATAACCTACAGCTTTGTTCTTTGAAAAAATGTAATCTGTATGCCAAAGTGGGGGCTTTGAAGGTCTGTTGGATCTTCTGGTAGCAACAGGTAACTGAGTTGGTAAAATGCTTGGTTCAGGAGAAGAAACCAAGGGTACCTGATCTTGAGATTCAATTGTTGAACCATGACAAAAGGAGTCAGTTACAGCAGCCTGTTGAGTTACAGTTTCAGGGGCATCCACTGTATTTCTGAATACAACACAAGGTGTAAGGCCACAATCTTCCACCTGTGAATAAGACAATGAAACAACTTGATCTTTGTCTTGTCCAAGACCTGAAGTTTGAAAGGGGAACACATCCTCATGAAACATGACATCTCTGCTGAAAAAATGTATTTTGTATTCAATATCCAGTAGCTTATATCCCTTTTGGCTAGTAGCATAACCAAGCAACACAGCTTTTCTTGCCTTTGGTGCAAATTTATCATTCATGTTCAAGTTTGTAGCAAAAACAAGACATCCTATCACCCTGATGTGTGACAAGGAAGGTTGTTTACCATAAAATATTTCATATGGTGACTTGTTTTTTAGAACAGATAGAGGGATCCTATTGATAATGTAGGTTGCAGCTTCTATACACTCTCCCCAGAACCTATTTGGCAAATAACTTTGGAATTTGATTGCCCTGGCAGTCTCTAATAAATGTCTATGCTTCTTTTCTGCAACTCCATTTTATTGTGGAGTGTGTGGACATGATTTCTGATGAATGATCCCAAGAGACACAAATAATTCACAACAACTAGAATTCAAAAATTCACCTCAATCATCAGACCTGAATACCTTAACACACTTTCCAAACTGATTCTTTATCATTGTCAAAAATTGTTTTAATACAACAATTACATCAGACTTCAAACTAAGCAAGAAAGTCGATGTCCACCTAGACTTATCATCAACTAGGGTGAGAAAGTACCTCAAACCATTATGAGTAGTTACTTTGTATGGACCCCAGACATCCATATGCACCAAGTCAAAGATATCATTTACTGTGGTACTACTCTGAGAAAATGGAATTCTAGTCTGCCTAGCTTGTGGACAAACAATACAATGATCAATAGTAAAACTACTACTAGTATTAAACTCATTTATTCTTCTAAGTACTCCCATAGGAACATGTCCTAGTCTCTTGTGCCAAAGTCCTAGATCTGTAGTTCCCTCCTTAACTGCAGACATTGTGTGACTCTTCACATTTGGTTGCTTTACTTGCCAGTGCATCATATACAATCCATTTTCTACTCTACCAATCCCCTTGACCTTCCCAAACAAAAGATCCTGAAAAACACAGTGAGTAGGGAAAAAGGAAACATAACAGTTTAACTCTTTTGTCACAGACAACAGGTTAAACTTAAATGTTGGTATGCACAGGACTTCACTAATCATGTCACATTCATTTAGCTGTACACTTCCAATATGTGAAACTATGGCAGATTCTCCTGTAGGCAGCTTCACCTTTCCTCTACTATTTACTATGTTCTCATTAATCAAATAATGATGATTGTGTATCATGTGATCTAAGGCCCCTGTATCTATAATCCATTTCAAATAAGAGTTGGAATTACCTGCCATGTTGACACTGCTTTGAGGGTTGCATCCCTGCAATGTCTCAAGCATTTGTTGAAGTTGTTGTGGTGAGGACTTGTGTAGTATTTCAAGCCACTGCTCCTGTGTATCCTGAGCACCAAGTACTTGTCATGTTGCAGTTGTGTGTGATATATTGTCCGTAGGGACCTGCATATGAGTGTCCTGTTGTTGTGAATGCACTGATCCTCCTCCAATAACTTTATTGACCTTCTTCCTTCCTTTGAAATGTTTAGGATATCCAATTAGCAAGTAACAATCCTCCTTCACATGTCCAGTTGAATGGCAATGATCACACTTTTTGAGCTTGTTGCAATCTCCCCTAACATGTCCCCTCATGTTACAGAAGTCACAATAAAGGGACTGATAATTCTTCCTTGGATTCTGCCTATTGTTGAATTATTGTGGTCGACTTGTCCTGTTTGTATACATTGCCAAAGACTCCATTCCTTCATTAATATTGCCATCAATCCCCTTCTGACATTCATCCTTTATAACTAAAGCATAGGCTTGGTTCACATTAGGCAAAGTATGCATCATGAGGATTTGACCTCTTGCTTGTGAATAACTATCATTCAAGCCCATCATGAATTGAAGTAAACGCTGATCTTGCATTTGTTCCACATACTCCTTAGACTTAGAACAATCACAGCTAGGTGGAGGCAGAATAGAATCATACTTATCCCACAAGTTTTTCAATTTTGTGTAATAAGCAGAGACAGACAAAACTCCTTGTGTAAGCGTAAATATACTTCTAAGGAACTGATACAATCTCGATCCATTGACCTTATCAAATATCTCGTTGAGATAAATCCATACCTGATGTGCACTGGAAGAATAAAGAATTCCACTAAGCAGTTCCTTACTCACGTTATATGTAAGCCAAGAGATAGCGATAGCATTGCAGGAATCCCAAATCTTCTTCAATTCTCCTTCAAAATTAGTGCGCAACACAGATCCATCGACAAATCCCAATTTGTTCCTTCCAAGCAGTGCGATCTCCATTGCTCGACTCCAAATTGTGTAATTCACCATTCCGGTCAATTGAATCCCAATCGATAAAGCTCCTGGCACATCAGAAGAACTCAAGTACAACGGATGATTATGATCAAGAGTAACTGAGCTTCCATTAATGGTGTCTCCTGTTGCTCTGCCGCTCGATCCTTCTGCAGATGCATCCTCGATCGCCATGAATTAATTCCTGCAAACTTTGTTACAACAAAGCCGTAAAATCCTCAGAATTAAGCCCTCAAAATCGTTCCCAATCGCTCTGATACCATGTTAATTTCAGTAACTCTTAACAAGCTACAACTGAAGAACTGAACAATTCTAATTAACAGAGAATAAAGAGATTCTGCATTGATCGAAATATGAAGGTACAACTATACTGAAAAGATGTTTTACTATGTTTTATATAGAAGTGGCTAGCTATCTAACTTAATAACAAACTCTAACTAACTTTTCACTGTTAATTAAAACTAATTGTCAGCTAACTAACACTAATCAACAGCTGTACCCTTAACCAGCTGCTCAACAAATTATCATTGATGATGGGTGATGCTCGCGTATGATTTCACTAGTCAATGTCATCAATCGAACCTTTGAGTGCAACCATCATATGTTGACGACTAGTAGCTTGTGCATTTTTAGGAACTTTACTTAAAGAACAACTAAATCGTTCAATAACTTACTGAGATCTAAAGCTTAATTGGACCTAGTGCCGGCAAAATGAGCCCATAACCCGACCATATTTTAATGGGTTGGGTGAGTGATTTTTTATATGGGTAAAATATGGGTTGATACTCATATTCAACCCATAAAAATATGGTTAACTATGGGTAAAATATGGATTAGTCAAATGGGTTAAGCTTCTAACATTTATTCACTATAAATTTATGATATCACTAAAAATATTGTAATTTCTCTTGCTTTTTATGTTTTTCTATAGAACTAATTGTTTTTCACTATAATTGAAAAGGTGAAGTCTTTGGCCCTCCAAAAATATATATTTTAAATGTACATTTCTTTTGTTACTTATAATTATATTTTTTTATTTGTTTAATTTTATATTGGATAATAAATACATAGTGTAAAATAAGCAAATCATGTATTAGTATTGACATTGCTTAAAGTGCATTAAGCATGTTTTAGTCCTAAAATACAAATATTCATCTACTTTGAAATTAAAAATATTTTCCCCTTGTTATCATATAATTTTATTTTATATTGAAAAGTTATAGGATTTTTTTTTTACTTTTATGATACAATAAAACTAAATGAAGCATTTTCAACATTTTTCATTTTAAAAAAAGACTAAAATATTTTCTCCATGTTGAATTCTTAAGTAGAGTACTATATACTCATGAAAATATGGGTAAATATGGGTAAACTAGTATTTTACCCAACCCATTTCTTACCCAATCCATTTTTACCTATATCAAATATGGGCGGGTTGAATTATTACCCATTTTATGTTGACCCATTTTCAACCCGCCCAAATTTGACCCAACCCACCTATTTGCCACCACTAATTGGACCAAACAACACTCATAGCATGGAGATTTATTTCTAAATTGATGTTCTGATATCAATTAATATCAAATAATTGGTACCAAATTCAAAAGAGGAAATGTGAAGTAAACAAGAGAAAAAGGAGAAGGAATGCATCAAATATATGTACTAGTTTCAGATGAACTTAATGGCACAATATGTACTCTGTCTGCTCATAGGCTAAAATCTTAAGAGTGGTCGGACAAGATCACAACCTCAAAATAAAGGAGAAACATACGTCCTCCGTCTTAACTTATGAAGCATCGCTTGACTAAACAAGAAGATTAAAATTAAAAGAATAATTTTTGAAACTTGCAGTCTAAATCTAATTTTTAATTTGTGTAAAATAAATCATTTTATTAAAAGTAAGATGAGAATTTCAAAATAGAAAATACCACATTTTTTAGATAGACTAAATAAGTATGATACAATTAAAACAAAGTGAATAAGTTGAAAGGCAAAGAAGAGATTATCAAGAGATCGCACTGACAACCCCTAACTATTCCAAACAAAGTTTATATATATGAGTCCTAAGGGTCGTTTGCTGGCTGTATAAAAAATGTATTAATATTCGTATAATTTATATGACATTTGATAGGTATATAGGAAATAAGTTATTCATGTATAAAGAAATACAATGTTCGATTGACAATTTAAAAACTCACATAATTAATACATGTATAAGTTATAAGGAAATCTATGTATTATTTTATGTAAAATAGAAGGTGGAATAACTAATTCATGTATAACTAATACATGAATAACTAATTCATGCATAATAATATCTACATAAAATAATACTCCCTCCTTCTCATTTTATGTGGAACCCTCTCCTTTTTAGTCCGTTCTAAAAATAATGTCACCTTACTATGATTAGAAACAACTTAACTTTAAAATTTTCTCTTTTAAACTTAATGAAGTGATTTACAATCACAAAAATATCCAAGAATTATTTTAGACCACAAGTTTCAAAAGTCTTCCTTTTTTTCTTAAATATCATGTCAAGTTAAATGGTGTCACATAAAATGGGACGAAGGGAGTACATAGGTTTCCTCATGACTAGTCATACATTACTAATATCTGCTTAACTCTAACCAGCTACCATATGACCCCTAAGAGTTTGTCTGAGTCAGGAATTTCCTATTGGGAAGCAACATCCATATGCAGATACTATTAGGGGTGTACATACGTCCGTTTGGTTTTGTTTATCATTAAAATATAACTAAATCAATTATGTCAGTTAATTAAATCTAAAAATCAAATCAAACCAACATAAAGAGATTAAATATATTTTTACTTACCTGTGTCATAGACTAAAATTTAAAAACGTTAAATGAATAAAAATATTCACAAGGTTTGTAAAGTGCACATGAGTACAAAATACTTACATTGAAATATCAACTTTCAATATGTTAAATTTATAAGAACAAAAGCTACCGTCAAAACTGATTACAAAAGAGAATATTTACAAAGTAAACTGATAACTTCGAATCTGAGAAACTTTGACAGTATGATTATAACTTTCAATATGAATACAAAACAAAATATTTACAAGCCCAAATTTAAAATAGTATAGCTAAACAATGAAAACTATATACTAATTTTTTAAGAAAAAAAAAATTATATATATATATATAAGAAAAATTAGACCGTTTGTTTCATTTTATGTGACACAATTTCCTTTTTAATTTGTCCCTAAAAGAATGTCACCTTATTATAATTAGAAACAATTTAAATTTGAAATTTTCCTTTAATCCTTAATTAAATAATTTACAACCACACAAATATTTAAGGATTGTTTTAGACCCCAAATTTCAAAAACTTTCTTTTTTTCTTAAACACCCTGTCAAGTCAAACGATGCCACATAATATGGGATGAAGGGAATATATATCATGCCGGTTTGGTTTTAATTCAATTTAATTTTTTTTCTTTTAATATCAAATCAAATCAAACCAAACCAAATCAAGAGTGATCAGAATTTTTTTTCAACACCAAATCAAATCACATGTCAGTTTATTTTTTCTTTGACTTTACCGTTTACTTGTACACCCCTAAATACTATGAAGCTTCTTCCGCCCTCAAAGTGGGGAAGCATGACCTAGTCATAATTGAGGGCTACTAATGATACATTTTTGTGCATGACTTTTCAAAATTTTGTAATTCCCCTCGTCATTATGTTACTATACATAGAAATGTCAAACTTAATTTCTTTGTGAGAAAGTTCCTGTTGTACTTATTAATATAGTTCAAAGATATTTTAAATATTATGTAATATTATTTGGTTTGGATCAAGTTGGTAGGATTTTTGTCAAGGATTACAAACTATTTCATTAAAAGTATCAACGTCTTATAAATAGCTTATTTTTATTTTTCAGCTATTAATAGGGATTTGTTCAAACATATCCATCCATCAATCTGCCCTTTAAACTAAGTTCTACGGACCCATCACTATTCATGGGCTAATTTGAAAATTAATTGTGTCACCCATATTAAGCAAGTATTTATAGCCACAAAATAAAACCCACTAAATTTTTTGGGTATGCGTATTTGAAACTACGGGTAAAGATTGCAAAACCGACCTATAGATGATAAAAATCACTAGGTTGAGTCACACACCATTACTCTATCATCTCCATATTCATCTCGTCAAATCATTGACTCTGATATCAGTTGTGGTGATACAAACAATAACCAAAAGATATTAGAGTGATATTACCCACTTCGAGCCAAGCTTGCACGGTTTTTTTCAAAAAAACTCACACCGTTAAGAGTATCAAACACCTCATAAATAAATTATTTTTCTTTTTCAGATACCAATATAGGACTTTGTTCAAACTTCAAACACAACCAATATTTCCAGCTGGGGACTGTCATTTACTCTAGGGCTGTTTAAAACCGAATCGAAACCGAATCTGAACTGAAAAAAAGTTATTGGTTTATCAGTATTGGGGTAACGGTTTTGATTTTTTTTGTTATCGGGTTAGCGGTTCTTAACGGTTTGAGGTTTTTTCTTAACGGGTTAACCGATAACCCGATAGTAAATTAAATAATAATATTCATACCATTTTGTATATAAAGTCCTTGACTTAGAGTTTGGTTTCCTACTTTTATTTCTGGTTGTCTCAAACACTTGGTTATTTTACAATGTAAAAATGTTTGCTTTTGAGCAAGATGTAACTTGTGAACTATGTGCATGGTTTATTTGGTTTGTCACCTTGTTTCTAAGTGATTTTTAATGTTTTTTTTGTGTTAAATCTTAACGGTTAAACCGATAACCGAACCGATAACGATCAAAAACCGATAAGCCAATATCTTAATGGTTCTATAACGGTTTAGCATCTCTACAAACGGATAACCAATAAGCCAAATCGATAAATTTCAAAACCGAACCGACTGATACGCAGCCCTAATTTACTCATATAGTTCATTAATATGCAATTTTTATCTCAATTTCCAATTTCAAAAGAGGAAAAAAGAAAATCCATATATGTAATGAAAACGCAAGTCAAAGTCGAAGTTAGGTGTTGAAAATTATGAGCTTAAAGATGTTTAAGTGCTTTCTTCCTTGATTCACTTGTTTCCATTGATTTGGATTTGGAGAGAGTGTATTTTGATATGTAACTTTGAAAGATAGTACATATGTTGCAATGGTTATGTTGTTCATATATGACCTTACAAGTTTGCTCCTCCTAATCTTAGTCCCCTGCACCATTCCATCATGTTATTGCTATTTGTTTGAAGGCAAGAGTGTTAACTGTGAAGGGGCTTACAATTGTGGAAACATACATGGTGTTAAGTACCCGTTCTGGGGTGGTGATTCGCGATCAAGATTATGTGGTAATGACAATTTATATCTACAGTGCGAAGATATTCAGACCACTTTGTCTGTTCCTTATTTCATTAGAAATACTATTGGGTATAAACCTTCAGAATTTCATGTACTGATGATTAACCAATCCTCATTCCGTATGAAGATTGTTCATGATAATCATTGGAAGAATGTTTGTCCGGAAACTTCTTCACTCTACAGTCTTTACAAGTACAACACCACCTTAATCAATGGTCTCAGGTACGCAATGACTCAGGGTCTTACAGTTGGATATATGTGTAATAAAACAAGTACAAATTAATAAATTCTGAATCCGTCACTGCAGGTATGTACCAGGAACTAGATTTATAAACATACACTATGGCTGCAGTCCTGAGGTCCTGTCGACTGTACAGGTGCAGAGCAATATTAGTTGTTTTATAATTGGAACAATCAACACTGGTGTGTTCTTTACCGATGAATTTGTAACAAATGTTCTAGGATGTTCCTTCAGCATACTGGTTCCTCTTGTTTCTACTACTTACAATAAACTGTGGGACGCAACTATAACGCTGCAAGAAGCTGTGAATGAGGGGTTTGAAGTGGATTACAGTGATGCCTCAGGTGGCTGTTTGGCATGTCAGGATTCAGGAGGAATATGTGAACTTGGTCTTGAGTTTCGGTGTCGTTGTGGAGACAAAACTCATCCTTCTACCTGTCCAGATAATGCTAAGCCACCGGCATATTTGATGGCGCAGCCAAACACTAATTTTGCAAGAAAGATTCATTCACTCAAGTTGACAACAAGTATGATTCTCTTCCTCCTACTCTTCATGTTCATTTTTAATAAAACAATTTGCAGCCTACATGAGATTCAATTTCCTTCCCCTGGTGATAGGATTGTCAGTTGCTGGAATTGGAATATTAATCTGCTTTGGAATCTGGTACACACAGTATAGAAAATCATTCAACAAGTGCATACGATTCATTAACGGAAAAACAGAAGATCAGAGTCTAGAGGCATTACTTAAGCAATATGGATCTCTGGCACCAAGGAGATACAGCTATTGGGAAATCAAGAAAATGACACATGGATTCAAAGATAAGCTTGGTGAAGGAGGTTATGGAGGGGTCTACAAAGGTGAACTTTCTGATGGCCGTGCAGTTGCAGTGAAGATTTTAAAAGCATCCAAAGGTGATGGAGAAGAATTTATCAATGAAGTTGCAAGCATCAGCCAGACTTCGCATGTCAATGTCGTGTCTCTTTTAGGATATTGTCTTGATGGGAGCAAAAGAGCTCTAATTTATGACTTCATGCCAAATGGATCCTTAGAGAAATACATATATGGTGATGGTTCTCTCTTGGGACTGAACAAATTGTATCAAATTGCAGTTGGAATTGCTAAAGGATTGGAGTATCTTCACCGTGGATGCAATACAAGAATTTTGCATTTTGACATAAAGCCTCATAACATACTCCTTGATGAAGAATTCTGTCCTAAAATATCAGATTTTGGTTTGGCAAAACTATGCACCAGGAAAGAAAGCATTGTTTCCATGTTAGGAGCACGAGGGACGATTGGTTATATTGCTCCCGAAGTAATCAGTAGGAGTTTTGGAGGAGTGTCACACAAGTCTGATGTCTATAGTTATGGTATGATGGTTCTAGAAATGGTCGGAGGAAGAAAGAATGTCAAGGAAGAAGTGAGCCATATAAGTGAGATATATTTTCCTTACTGGGCATATCAGCATGTTCAGCTAGACGATGACCTGAAGCTACACGGGATTATAGACATAGAAGAAGAAGAAACTGCTAGAAAGATGATATTAGTTGGTCTGTGGTGCATCCAAACTGATCCAGCACAAAGGCCATCAATGAGTAAGGTTATTGACATGCTAGAGGGAAGCCTCGTCTTAGAAATCCCACCAAAACCTTTATTATGTACTCCTTATTGTTCAGGAAGACATTCTTTGAACACACAGGCAATGCCACTGAACGCCTCCGTAATTTCTCCATCCAGTTCATCACTTTGTTCTACTGAAGAATTAGCAACTTTCATAGGCACAGCTACCAAAGAAGGAACTTTCCAGAAGTAATGAACTTGAATTTATGTCTTTACTTTTGAGTTTGATTGGAATAATTCACCGTGAAGGATAGTATTTCAGTGTATTGTACTTAGTTGAACCTAAGGAAATGTATATGATTTATGAAGACTTGTCTTTAAATCTCTTCAGAATTTGAACTGCTTCTCCATCAAGAATAGACACATTTCTTATTATATATATGTAATATGGAGAGTTTCATTTAAATATTTAGAACAGGCTCTCAATTGTTGTGTGCCACAAAAGCACAAAACCAGGTTGTATGGATAATGAGATGAATGAGCTGCTCTACTTCTTCAGTTTATCAGATCAACAGTGGTCTCAGACTTCTCACCTCATCACATGGAAAAAAAAAAGGAAGATAGCATTCAGATGTACTCTTGAGCTATGTTGTGCGGACTCCTCAAAAATGTTGATGCACACATATCAGATCCTTCAAAAATACACTACTTTTAGAGGATCTGAAACGCACTCGTCGATATTATTGAAGAGTCCGAGCAGCATAGCTCTTGATGAAGGAGCATTGTGCTGGAAAGCAACTCTTGGTTAAAGAAAATTAAAGATAAATCAGTAGAAAGGATTGAGCATGTAGAATCTGGATTCTAAAAAGAAAACTCTCTGTCTTGCTTAAGAGCACTGAACTTCTATGTTACATTCGAAATCAGTAAGTTGTCATACTACACTATACGGATAATGTACTCTTGAAACTAATCCTATTCTTCCATTGCTACGCACCAAATTAAACATGTACTGCTATAAAAATAAATCAGCAGATCACTTGAGAAGATCAAAAAGATAAAAGAAGACTTGAGAAGTTCAAATCGAATCATTAAACGTGCTGCACTGACATATGTACATCCTCTTTAACAGAGAAAACCAAGTTAATCAAAGTGTATGTAATTCAGGTTTTGGAAACCAACATGGAAGGCGTTCGAGTGCACCACCTTAGCGAACCAATGCTAGGTACTACCATTGGTTGTTGTTGAACTGCTACTCCATTTTGCAGTAACCGAATTCGGTGAAACTTTTGTGTTATTCTTCGACAAGCCTTCATCATCGTCATCAGGACCCTTGTCTGTTTTCCCTGTTTTATTCATTCTCTGATGTCTCAGTAGAGCCTCCACAACTTCCTGCATAGATGGCCTCATATCCCCGTCGTTATGTAGACATTGGAATGCTAACTCTGCCATTGCAGTTATCATTGACCTTATTTTATCATCAGTGTCAAACCCGATATTTGAATCCACCAACTCATGTAATGCATTGCTCTGAATCTTGTTGATGGCCATATTTGACAAATTAATTTCATGTCGGTGCCTACAGATATCAACAGCAGGCAGTGATGATATAAGCTCAATTAATACTACTCCGAAACTATAAACATCACTTTTGTCAGTGAGCTGATAGCACTGGTGGTACTCAGGATCAACATATCCAGGAGTACCCTGTGGAGCTGTTGAGACATGAGTAACATCTGTTGGGAAAAGCCGAGACAAGCCAAAATCTGCTACTTTAACACAGAAATTGTTGTCCAGAAGGATATTATTAGTTTTTACATCGCGGTGGATGACATCTGAAGCATGGAGATAGGCAAGTGCGTTTGCTGTTTCTATGGCAATTTTCATTCGTGTATTCCATGAAGGCGATCCACGCCGTGAATCTCCACCGTGTAGATGATCAGCAACTGTGCCATTTGGAATGTATTCATAAACAAGTAGAAGCTCACGGGAATGGCGAGATGTGCATCCGTAAAGAGTGACAAGGTTTGGATGATGCAACCGTGTTAGGATATCAATTTCATTCATGAATTGCTCTACTCTCTTGCAGTTGTTTTCATACAAACGTTTAACAGCAACGACACGACCATCTCGAAGTTTACCTATAAGCATGTCATATTCAACCAAATGTTTAATGAATCAATCAGGTGTGTAAGTTGAGTGACACATTATCAGTAAGAACTTCAATTTTAGATCAGTTTACTTACCTTTATATACTGTGCCATATCCACCATCTCCAAGCTCTTTCTTGGAATCAAAATTGTTAGTGGCTTCTTCCAGTTCATTGTAGTCAAAGAGGTGAACTCCCATAGCTATATTAGCCTTTTCAGGATCCTTCATGGAGGAGGGATAGGAAAGAATACTTCTGGTGATCAACGACGAACCAGCATAACTTTTTCTGTTCTGTCTACGACAATAGATAAAGAAAATTACACCTGCCATCAAAGCGGTAAATGCAGCCGTAGCAAAGCCTGCAAGAAGAAATGTGTATTGGAATTTCAGTATTCTTGAGAAAAAAGAGGATAAAAATAAGACAAATCAAGGTGAACAAATTCAAAGGCCAATCACCTATGCCAATCTTTACTCCGATTTTGTTTCTTCCTGAAATGAAAACATGACAGGTGATCAACTGATACCGAACAAGTGTAATGTATTTCAGTAAAGCATAACTAATTAGCTCCTATCACCTCAATCGGAAACGTTACTCCCTTAACATGTTCAATAAATAACAGAATGCTTTACCTTTTTTGTGAAGGAATTAAGGAGATATTATCTACTCGATAAATGGATATAGTTTCTAGATTTACCATGAAAGCATGTTTTCGGTTGGGTTTGGTCTTTTAAGGAGATATTATCTACTCGATAAATGGATATAGTTTCTAGATTTACCATGAAAGCATGTTTTCGGTTGGGTTTGGTCTTTGCAAATGCACAAAAATTCATTACGTTGAGCACCACAACGCCCTCCACTACTTTGGCAATCTCTACAATTACTCCCATCCCATTGCAGAAAGAATCCCTTTTGTAGAACTTGTGTGTAATTCATTTTAAGCAATCTATCTATGGAATCAGTCTCAACAAGGGCATAAACAGGATCCTGACACGATTCGACTGAATAGTTATAGTGCTCCAGAAGCTCAGTATGAAAAACCGCGAAAGAATGGTGAGTGGCATTACGGGCACAATTGACATCATACGTCTCCCTTTCATAAGGTTGAGTGCAGTCATAGAAGAAGAAGAGATCTGCAGTGTTAGTCCCCAAAGAAAATGGAGTACCCCTTGTGCTAAAATTATGTCTTGGTACTGGACATTTGTTTTCTTCATCAAACACGTCTGCTTTCGCTAGCAGAATCGAGTAGTTTGTGTAATATACTTCCTTAATGATAAACTCCTCTTCAGAAATATGAACAAATGGTTTATGTTTGTTGCAAGTGACATTATAAGCTGGTAAGCCACAGTAGGATGGTTGTTTCTGAGGAATCCAAAAGGGGTATGATATGTTCACTCCATCACCACAATTCTGCGTAACGCAAGCACTAGAATTGAGGTAAATAGAAAGAGTATCATCTGTTAAGGTGAAGAAAAGAATCGCGACGACAAGAACAGAAACAGATTTCTTTACCATGAATTGGCTTTGAAGATTCATATGATGTCTAAAACAAGAAGAAAGGACAAAGGGAGGGTTGGTATAGAGGAAAGCTTTGGGATCATAGTTGTACACAATTGGTGTAATTCATTCATTTATAAGTAAAAATAATTGAGAGTTTGACAAAGTTGCCAAAGTAAAGCCAAGTTAAGTTTCAAAACTTGAAGCAAGTATAAAGAAAAAGTGGTTGTCATTTTGTACATTTTATCATTGACTTGACAACTAGTCCTCCAGTAGAATGATCCAATTTGAGTTGTCGTTACACTGCATTTTTGACAAGTCTTTAAGGCCAAGTAATCCATCAATTGTGATGGTGTGGTACGTATTCCTCAAATTAATGTTGATTAGTCAGAATAACCTTTCATATTTTGTCGAAAGGGCTATTTACTTTCAAAGTGGAATTTCTCAGCACAAACACAGACTAATCTTACTCGAGCCCTTTTAGCTATATTTCAATTACATTGGTTGGGTTCGGCTATATGAATTATTATATTCATTCCACTCCATGTTATCTAATTTATCCTTTTAAGTCACCTATGTTACGTACTAAATGAAGTGGAAGAAAGCTTGAATCTTGAAAAGCAAAACATACCAAAAATACATTTTTATGTTATAAACGAAAACTTATTTATTAATACCAAGAATAGAAAAGCCCGAGTCATGAAGTCTGCTTAAAATATGATAGAAAATGCAGAAATTCAGGTGTGAAAAGTAGAATATAATTGCATTATGTAAAAGCAAAAAACTAAAAAACAAAAATAAGACGCAAGTGTTATGGTAAGATGACGTCAAAGCCAACTACTACCTTTCAAGTAAGTCAAGATATAGTGTGAAGAGAATATTTTTCATGGATCTTGAAAATTAAAACAAAGCTGATAACTTATTTATTTTCTATTGTTTGGTAATAAATAAAAATAATATTACTATATATCAAAAATATTTCTATGTAATCTAACAGAACACCATTGAGTGGGATGGGGTGGGGAAAGGGGCCTCAGCGGTAGGATGATCGATGAATAGGAGTTGGGGGCGTTCGGTAGGTGGGGAAAATACAACAAACATAGAATGTCACTTATGAAACTTATTTTTCCTATACTTTCATCAAGAAAATCATTTTCCTCATTTTTTCAAGAGAAAATATTTTCTAAACAATGAAACATGAAAAAATAAAAAATATTTTCCTCCTTGCAAGAAAAGGGAGTTTGGAAATTTGAGATTTGAGCTATGTGGGGATAAAATGATTGAGTGTAGGACCAATTAGGTTTCTAAGTTGGAGTTGGTTGAACCGAAAGTGAAGAAATGAAGGGGAAAAAAAGAGTACTCGAGTTTATTATATTTAGTCACAATGTTCACATTTGCTTTAAAAACTCACTACCTAATGGAAATACCGATGGCAATGTCAATCGAAATCAAAGAGTTAATATTTCAAAAGGACAATCAGTAATGAAAAATTTATGTAGTTGTATTATTGAATTTTATTTGTAGCAATAAAATTATTGGTTTTTTATCTTTCAAAATTATTCAATAAAAGTTACCATTAAGAAAATCATAGCAAAATAATTATTTTGTATGTCATGTAAATATGCACCTCACAAATAAATAAAATTAAAGAAAATTAGTATAAGTATACCAACCTGGCTTATCTATAGTATTAATGCCTCCTATTTGATTTAAATGCATCCATTATGTTTTACCATTTGTTAAGTCCGCACGGATTCCATGGCTTTATCCTTAAGTCTCTGCATTGATTCCTCCATTTTTTTTTCTTCAATGGCTTTCTCATGCTTAGCTATCTTGGCTTTATGGATTCATAATCATATATATTAACAATAAGAGAACTTATTCAAATTCTGTGATTAGAGGAGATTGTAATTCTAAGAAAATTTATTACAGTAATATTTAGTTGTTGTCATTTATATGTATGTTGCTTAAAATAGAATCTGTCTAAAATAAAATTATAGATTTTCTCTTTGTTGTATATAAATATGTGTATATAGTACGATGAAAATAAGAAAAGAACGATAGATATCTATTATGTAAGACTCCGTTTGGATTGGTTTAAAAAGTAGCTTTTATAAAGTAACTTTTTAAAGTCAAAAAATAAAAAGTAGAACAGTTCTACTTTTGCTTTTAACTTATTTTAAGTTATTTTTAAATTTGTCATACACTCTCAAAAATTAAAAATGACTTAAAAATAGGATTTACCAACTGTTAAGTCAATCCAAACAGGCTCAGAGTCTGTCATTTTATTCAACATGACAACAAAACTTTTCTGAAGCAACAACAATATTTTCTTTCTTTCTTCCTTCCCTTGAATCCATTTTTTGTTCTTTTCGAATGGATTAATCAAACTTAATCCAGTGCTTTCAGCTATTTCTATAACTCAATCGAATAAACTTGCACCACAATTCTTAGTCCAACATGACAATTTTGTTTTTTCCACTGATGTACTTCTTGACAAAACGAACTATCCTTTATGATCACAACTAATGTGGAGACGCATATTGGAGCAAGAAACAAAGTTGGATATCTTATTAGTGAATTGACCAAACCATCACCAACTAATCCAACGTACGACATATAGATCATCGAAAATCACAAAGTTTGAGGTTGGCTTATTGATTCAATGATCCTGCATCTAATGCAAAGATCTAATCGCTGGCAACAACTAGGGAGATATGGGAAATTGCTTCAAAAACTATATATGATGAATCGGATGAGACTCGCTTATATGAATTGAATCAACAGTCTTTCACCACCAAGAAAAATAATCGATCTTTGTCTACCTATTATAACTGTAACATCTCAGAAGTTCTAAGTCCAGATCAGATAATGAGAAGCTGAGAAAATTTAAGTCTGCAGAGATTTTGGAATTTATGAGCAGCATCTACAGACTGTAAATAGAACCACGGACTGTAGATGAGGTTCGTAAACCAACTTCAGAAGAAGAAATTTTGGACTGAGATTTCAGACCCAAACCATAGGTTGTAATTTCTTTTACGGGTCATGGATTGATTCGTAGATCAAAGTCCTGAAACATGGATATTAGCCTGAGTTTTATGAATAGGTTCTACGGCTCGTAAAAGGGACTACAGGTCATAGATGCACCCCATAAATGAAACGTCAGAACCCAGTCTTATTGACTAACTTCCATGGACGTAATCTACCGTAAATGAAACCACAGACCATATATGGTCTCGTGGAAGCTGTTGAACTCAGTTTTTAGTCAAGGTCATGTTGGTTTCTTTTCACTCTTTTAATCCCTATATTATGTCATTTTAGTTTATCCTAAGTGAGATTAAAGGAAAATCAGTCGATCAAAACCTCTCCTATCGCACATAACTCCTAGAATCTAAAATTAGTACGCTAGGTTACTCTTAAGAAAGAATAAAGATTCTTCATCGTCAATCTTCAATTCAAGATTCAAGATGGTTTCTTCTCTCCAGGTAGGTGAGATTTTTTATATTCATAAATGGGTATCCTTTCACCCATTGAGTCCCAAAGGAAACCTAATTTTGCAGTCCATGATTTCTATAACAAGTAGGGTTTTATAAAAAAAAACATGATTCTTCATTGTTCTCTAAGTATTCCTCATGAATAGATTACATTATGTGTTTCCACCTATTAAATCAGTATTATATATGGTAATTTTATGAATCCTTAGTGTATAGATAATGCATATCTCAGATTATCAGTTTTTAACAGTTAAGGTGCTTTTAGATAAAATACCTCTCAAATATTATTAGTTTTTATCAAAATTCGTGAGGTATTCAGTTGTTTAGTTATCAGTATAATTTAGTGTTCTTAGTCGAATTGCTTAATCAACATATTTTATTTAGGAGTTTTGCTTAGCACCTAGCAGACCTAGGGATAAGACTCACCCATCAGTTAAAGACTAAGACCTTTAGTAGGAATTCCTAAACTCCAGAACTACGTGCCATCGTATGATTATAAGGATCATCCGTCAGACCAGGATGACTCCTTAGTCTTTTATAAACATTAGCTTAGTGGTACTAAAATAGCTCAAATCAACCTTTATACGTTGACAAGGTATATTAGACCTTTTTTATGGGGATTATACATCAAGCTCCATCTTGTAGCTCATGGTTATATGTCGGTTTATAGTATCTTTCACAGTTTAGTCTCATATGTTGCATGACCTTGTAGCTAGTTATAATAGTTTTCAGTATGTTTTAGTTGCATATTTTACCATTTGGTCAGTGCATCATTTTATTTTATTCAGTACAACATTGTAGATTCAACATGTCCAGTTATTGTTTATCATGCATGTTATCATACATACTCCACACATATAAAGTACCAACCACGTACTCTCATGCTATATTGTTTGATAATATAGATTTGGACGTTCAACACTCAGGTCGAGATTAGTACAACTTCAGATCAACTCAGTAGTTTTATTGGTGAGTCTGCATCTTTCCGAGGATGAACTCTATATTTCATTCAGTTGTTATGATTTTAGTTTTCAGACATTTAGAGTTAGCTAGTAGAGACTTTCAGACAGTCACATTAGTTTCAGTTTATGCTTACTCATATACTTGTTAGTTTGAGTTTAATAAACCCATTTTAGATTTTGTTGTTTCAATCATATTTCAGTTTTATGTATTTATATCTTAGTGTTATGCTAGACTATGGGTTAGTTTGGGGTCATTTATTGCTCTAAGCACCTTGTTACGATTAAGGGATAGTTTCAGATTGTGAAAATAACGAACTCGTAGTAATTTTTTAGAAAATTGACCACTAAACAGCTTCACAAAAGAGATCTGTCGAAGGGATTGTACATTTACATTCCATGGTATGCAGGCTTTGAGTTCACACATTTTTAGTAGTCTTGATATGAAATTTGATTAAGTTCATGGTGAGATTTTGCAAAGAGATCCTAAATTGAATTTGAAAAGTTTTTATGTGTATGTTAGAAGAGAAACACAACAAAGACAAATCATGAAAAGATCTAGACCAGTCCGTGAAAGTTCAACCATGATGATTCAATGAGATATACAAAAGAGTCGAAGCATTCCATCATCAGGAAAAATAAAAAACTTTGATGTAATCATTATGATGAAAAAAGGCACACCAAACAATGTTGCTATGCGACTATTGGATACCCAATATGATGAGAATTTTCAAAGAAATCACAGATGAACTTGACTGGTAAAACAACAATAGCCACACAAAGGGAACAATCAGTACCTACAGCTTATGTGGCCTGGCTTAACCAAGTAACTCTGATAAGGTTGATGTTTTTCATATCATTTCCAAGAAAAATACATGGATTATTGACATAGGAGCATCCGATCATATGACTAGAGACTCTAATAAGTTACAAACCAGTCATCTATCCTCGCAACAAGTTATTTTTATAGCTAATGAAAATACTTGTAATATAGTGTGGGAAGGATCTGCTGAGTTGTCTAGTACTTTGACACTTGATACTGTTTTGGTGGTGTCCTCACTCCAAAATATTTTATTGTTTGTAAGCCAACTTACCTTCACTTAATTGTACCATAACATTTTGGCCTTATTTTGTACCTGTTAAGACATTCTAACCTACACTCTTGGTTATGGTGTTAAACGGGGCAAGCTATACTATCGAAAGTTAATTGAGAATGGAGAACATAATTTTTTATATGCATATCATACAAATGGAGTTGAGAAGGCTAAAGAAAAATATTATTGTGACATAGGAGACTAGGACACACCTCTTTTGGTTATCTTAAGACACTTGGACCAAGTTTGTTTTCTAATTTAGATATTTCATATTCCAATGTAATATTTGTGAACTAGCAAAAAGCCATCGAATTTCAGTTAGCATCGAGATTTGTTTCTCAAACTAATAAGTGATAGTTTATGTGTGTTTTTCACACTTTCAATAATTTAAATATGAAATTTAAAAAAAAGAAGATAATTTAAATTTATTTTTAACACTTAACTTTAAATAAATTAAAACAAGAAAAATAAATATAATATCACAAACCTCAAGAAAAGTTGAGTGAAATATGGAGCAAATATGAGGGATAATATCTGAAAATATCCTTTATCCTTTTTTGTTTTTGTAGATTTTTTCTAGCCTTTGGTTGTTCACATATTTTGAGTAGGAGAAAAGCAAACATGAATTGCTGTGAAACTTCCCCACCGATGTTATGACTTTAGACGACGCATTAATGTTGATATGAAATTTTTATTTTTACTTCGTATAATTAATATGAATTCACATAAAAGTAACCTCACACAATTATTGAACAGCAAAATAAAAAATTTCCGTCCATATGCTAATAGGGCTATGAAATTTCTGACAAAGTCAAAATTCTATAGGAGGCTAGTCAATGAATTTAATATATAAACTTTGAGTAATATATTTTATATATGAAAAAAAATAATTAATTTTTATAGTAATTCATATAATTTATAAATATTTAAATATTTATTTTAAAATATGAAATTAATATAATCTAATATAGATTTAAATCATTGAATCTGGAAAAACAAAACATACCAATTAAAAAGGAAAGAAGAAAAATAGCATTGACATATAATCTCAGTTATTGGCTGTCCTAGTTAACACCTACTCCCTGAAAGGGAATGAGAGGAAAAAGTCTCCGGTTGCGTCAACCATTTGATCATAAATAATTAATGCAACCAACTAAAAGTTTAAAATCCAACTAAATTTGAATTCTCATATTCAGGATAAAGCCCTTCCTAACAAAGACTAGGAAGACTCAAACCCAATTGAATCTATAAAATTAAGGTAGATATTCTGATAAATTGGATGTACTAATAGTATAAAAAGAATTAAATTAGTTTAGTGTTGTATATGAGTTAAAATGGGCGTACCTTTACCTTCAGTGTTGCAGTTATCAATCTTTATGGTGCCATCTTTGCAGTAGCACAAGGATTCCTGAGTTGAATTGTTGTAACCGCAACGCCCCTCTGAGGCCTCACACTCTACGCACTCCATCGCGTTCACCCAATGTAATAGGAACCCCTCACCCATAGCCGCACCAACTCCTCTAGTGAATCCATCCTTTGTCACTGGTACCACCACTTTCTTCTCACAAATTCTAGTCCAATCGAAATCATCCAGCTCATGATCCTCAGCATAATATGAATTGTTTCCACCGGAGTTTAAGCAATCTAATGGATGGGCAAAATATGAATTAGGGGAACGGATACAGTTGTAATAGAAATTAAGGTACAAATCAAGCTCCGAATATTTCAATGGAAAGTCTTCATCTAGAGTAAGGTTATGATGTACCCTCGGGCATTCTCTGTTATCAAGAACATCAATATCCACCAGATTAATTGAGTAGATACTGTAATCAATCTTCGTAACGTTGAAAGAGCTGTCATCAGAAATGTACAAAATTGAATTAGTTTGAGAGCAATTGATCCCAAATCCTGGATAACCACAGTATTGTGGAGAGGTGGAGTTGTAGTTGTCAAGTCTCCAAAAAGGATATGAAATATTAAGTCCATTATCGCAAACAGATGAAGGGCAATAACCAAATGCCGTAGTATCATCAGCTCTACTGGAATTGATGATGAAGAGAAGAAGAAGAAGAGAGATGAAGAATAATTGACTTGGACACATTGTTAGGAGTTGATGTTTGAAGAATTGCAAACTAATTGTGGGTTACATGTAGTTGTACTACCAAAATATTTTTCTTATATTTGACTTGGTCGTCATGGAGGAATTTGTAGGAAACTTAGAATTTGGTTGTTAAATTTCTTTTCTATACCTTATAGTCAACACAGTCACATATTGGAATTAGATAATTTGGTACGATTGTGATTTATGTTTTGGAATATAAAGAGGTAAAATGGAGAAGAAAGTGACAGGCACTTGATAGACGTGGAAAATACTTCAAATTGAAAAAGACTCGTATTTTGTAATTAATTGTAATTTTACTTTTCTTTTTTTAAAAATTACTTATAAAGTTTTGTGAGGGTATATCATTAATATTTCACATGTGCTATATTAAAAACTGAGCTTCAATATTTACAAATAATTAACAACTTGGAAATTCAATATATGATATAAAAAAGTAATTTTTAATTTCCAAATTACATTTGAATCAAATTGAACAAGGAAAAAAAAAAAAAGTCAAGCAGGGGATGAGTTGAAACATGATTCCCAAGAGAAGAAAAAACGAAAGCGAGAAATTGCAAGGAGGTTTCCTTAGTTTTGAGAAAACACTATAAAACATTGGACTATCGGAAGAAGACCAAGAATTTATGAATGGTCACTCAAATATTGAGAATATTCGATAAAAGTATTTTTTATTTTTTTATTGAATAATAAAGTAACTCAATTGTTTTTTTTTTTAGAAATATTAAGAGTCTGTTTGACATTGGTGCTAAAAATAACTTATTTTTAGAAGTGTTTTTTTTAAAATGGCTTTTCAAAAAAGTGTTTTTGAAAAAAAGTAATTTATGTTTTGCTAATTCATTAAAAAGTGCTTCTATAAGTAAATTGTGTTTCATTGATCTTTTTAAAAAAATGTTTTTGACAGTCAAATTACCAAAAAAAAAAAAAAGACAACTATTAATGTACTTCTAATACTAAAATTATTTTATAGAGAGAAATTATTTTAAATATCTATTATAAAAACTATTTTATTAAATTAAAATGTACATGTTTAAATTTTTAATTAATATTATACCTCTTTTTGGAAGGCTGAAATCTTTAATTGTTAAAAAAAAAAATTTGGGTAAACTACGTAAATCCCACTAGTTTAGATCTTAATTACTAGGAATCCCGATAGTTTTTGATATTACATCCTATGTCATTTTCGGTTGTTGGATACATGTGTCGAGATATGTTAGATACTTGTATCAGTCGAGTCTATAAGACTGAGATACGTGATTTAAAAACTCAAATACGTGTATCAGTCGGATGTATAAGGCCGAGATATTTGATTTAAATATTTTTGAATTAAGTGTTTTGAGGATCTGCAACATAAAAACTTCAAAAAGAAAATTCAAAAATATAGAATTTCATTCATTCTTTTTCGAGAAAGATGAAAGTGTATAAAATCTATTTCTTTCCATTAATTCAATTTTATTCTTCGAATCGTGATCTCTGTTTTACTCACAATAGCCATTTTTATTCCATTTCAAAATTGTGATGGTGAAGTTGTTTTCCCAATCAGGGGCGGAGTCAGAGGGGGTTAATCCGAACCCCTTCGATGGAAAATATTACTATATATACATGTTAAAATTATTTATATATATATATATAGTAGATGTCGAACCTCTTCGATTAGTTCGTATGTTTACTTCTTCAGATTTTGAACCCTATTATTAAAAAATTTAGTTCCGCCATTGTTCACAATAGCCAGATTCAAATACATACTAGATACAATAACAGGAAAATCAGATTCAAGACATCAACAACTTAGAAACATTAACAGAAAGCAGATACAAGACATTGAATCTATTAACATAAAGATGAAATACATAAAAATATTACATCAGATACATGAAAGAAACAAATCAAATACATAGGATATTTAAAATCAGACACAATTCATAGTCGTCGATGGTGGAAGCGATGGAAATTGACTGAACAGAGATGAAAGGAAAGTAGTAGTGCCGATGGGAGTCTAGGTATCCGATTACTCCGATCTCGCTCTTCTTGTTGGCTTTTTTTTTTTTTTTTTGTAGAATTTGTAAGTTTTGGCTGTGAAATTGTTTGGTTTGAATAGTTCAGACGAATATTTAATATGGAACAATTGATGAACGGAAAACGTTTTTGATAGATATTCTGAAGAAATTATGGGTTGAAAGTATGAAGGAAGAGAGAAAAAATGGTGGAGCGTGGGGGCGGGGGAGAGATATTGTTGGGGGAGGTTGAATTGTTAATTTTAATTTTAAGATAATTATTCAATATCATATTTTAGGAATTTGTGTATCTATTTAACTTTTTAAAATATATGGTATAATTATTAAAAAGTGGTATTATGAGTAATATTTTTAAACTATATGTAAAATATGTATATATGGTAGTTAAATATGTCTAATTATGTAGTTTTTCCAAAAAAATTCTAATCTTGTAAAACGATTTTGTTACTAGAGCCGTCAAAATGGGCTTAGCCCAAGGGGCCGGCTCAACCCATCCCGTTATTGGGTAGGATTGGGATACAAGCTTATTTGAAATTAGGGCTTATAAGCCCGACCCATATAAGTCATTGGCCCTTGAGGCTTGATCGAGGTCGGGTCGGGGTCGGTTTATGGGCCAAAACTATTTATTTAAGGTAATTTATAGAAATTTCACTAATGTATGAACTAATTACTTAGATGCACATTATGTTGTAATATTATGAATCTTACTAGATTTTGGTGCGTCCAGATACATATATTTCGGGATACATGAACTCAAAATTAGGTATTTGTTCTATATACACTCTATGCAAGTGGATTCACATGTATCTAGGATACATAGAAAAATCTCGTGCCCTCCCCTCCGTCTCATCTCGCTCGCCACTCTCTTATCTCGCTCACATATCTGGGATGCATCACACTAGATACATTTTTCTCGCGTATATATACATGCTTATCACACTAAATTTTTTGCAAGTGTTATTGAAACAACACCATTGTTTGCTATATTTGATTTGAAAATCTTCTCATTTTCTTGATGTTAAAGAATTTTAAATTTGAAAAAAAAGAAGGTTAGCTCGCCCCAGCCCGAGGCCCTTCTAGGGTTGGGTTGGGTTGAGTATTTTCAGGTCCTTCCAAATGAAGGGCCAGTCCGCTCTACCTCATCAAATTTCCTGACCTGCAAGGCTTGAACCGGGTGGGGCTGGGCGGACCCTTTTTGACAACCCTAGTTGTTACATTTTTTCTACTTCTGCAAAATAATACGTAAAATAATATGTAATATATAAACGTAAAACAAATTATAAAATTTATTACATAAAAATAAAAAATAAAATTTTGAAATGAAATTTAAGCAAATTTATGAAATATGCTAATTAATTAATAAGAAATATTTTGTAAATATGTATATATGAAAAATATATTTTAGTCTTGAGAAAAATAATTTTTTGTTTTTTTTTTTTTTTTTTTTAAAAGCAGAAATTTTTAGCTTCTTTCCAACCGTAAAAAAACTACTTCCGCTTCCATTTAAAAGTACTTTTACTGATTTGCCAAACATTTAATTTTTCAACGAAAGTGTTGTTTTCTCAAAATAAATGTTGTTCGCCTCCCAAAAGCAATGTCAAACAGACTCTAAATACTTGATAAGTTTCATTGTTCTCTAGTTAGCATGTCACTAAAGTTTTATTTTTAAATAAATATGCATTTACATTTAATCAAATTCGTGTTTTATATTCAATCAAACATCCGGTTAAAGAGGGGCAAATTCATGAATACCATATTTTCTGTCGAAAAAGTTAAAAAATGACCTATTAAAAAGAATTTAAATATGCTCTCCTTCCACCAAATAGTTTTAAAATGGTCTTAAACGTTTAATGCTCCTTATTTCACAGAAATTTAATGTGGAATTTAACTAAACAATTTTACTAGTCCACATAATTTTTTAATCAAATAAAAAACCTCATCCAACCTGAACTCGTTTCACTGCCAATTTAAGCCCTTTCTTTGTTCTTCTTACTCTGCTTTCTTTCTTCAAAACAAGAGTTTTTTTACCAAAAACATCCTTTAACTATACGATGTGTTTAAACCACATCCTTGCACTATCACAATAAACAAAAAACATCCCTCAATTATCTTAAAAATGGCAAGATTGATCCTTCAATTAGTTTATGTCAAAAAACTAACGGTTGATCAACCCACAAATCCCCTATTTTGTTTGCTCTCATTCTTCTCTTACCTTATAGTAGTTTCATCCTCAACTTCACAGTAGCAGCCATGATGTTCCCATAAAAAGTGAGCAAAATATTTCGAGTAAACTATTTTTCGCCCTATATAATTACTGATCAGATAAGCAATAGAATATTATAAGAATATTTTTTAAAAATAATTTTCTCTTTATTTCCTAGACAATGAGGGAATTTGAAGTAGGAAGGTAGTCTATTTTTATTTTATTTTTGGTGTAAATTTGATAAACACTAGTTACTGTATTTTTAAAAATATAAAAGTAACATATTTAGATATTACATAAAAAAATATTTTTTTTGTTTCAATTTTTCGCTTCTTAAGATTCAAACTATGTGAACATTTTATAAATATTTTACAATGTATTTTTCATCATATTTACATGAGAAGAATTACAACTTTAATACGCCACATGTTTATCCATAGTTAATTCTAGCTTCATTTACATGAAAGGAAATGAGTTTAACAGTAAAAGGATGTTGTTTAAATTTAGAGTATATTTGAGGGATATTTATAGCCAAAAACTCTCAAAAACAACAACGGCAATCCAAAAGTTCAAATTCCAATGAAAATTTGATTGGGTTGGGTGTTTTTATTTGATAGAAAAGTTGTGTGGATCAATAAAAACTGACCACCTATCTAGTTAAATTTCACATCAAGAAAACGTTTAAATTAATACTAGATGAAAATGGCTCATATTTGACTTTTGTTAATCTTTGGTCATGAATATTACTCTTATATATAAACTAGATGAGTAAAGCACGGGCCCAACATTAAGGTGAGTGAAATTTCATATTAATATCCAGCTTAAGTTTTGAAGTACCTTCAAATACAAAAATTATCACTTTAAGAAGTTTAAATAGGGACTGATAAAAATGAATATTGAAGAGCTATAAAGCAAATGGTACAATTGTGATACCTATCACACACATGTTTAGTGGAACGTATAAATCCTCATATGGTTAATTGCAAAGTTACATATAGTTTCAAATAGAAAAGAGAAACCTATGGTTTGAAATTAGTATAAAATGTGGCAACATCTCAATTGGTGTGGTTTATAATGCCAGTAAATTAAGGTGTCATTGTTTGAGGCACTCCCACAATTTTCATGAAAGTTATTTCATAGATCTCTTTTCATATTTGACAATGAAGATATCAGTCGACACCAAGTAAATAGGCATAATGCTCTTTAACTTTGCCTCATTTTATATTTATGTCCTCCAACTTTGAGTGTGCATAAGTAGACACTTAAACTTGTATAAAATTGAACAAATAGACACACACGTCCTATGTGGCATCCTACATGGCAATTTGCGTCCTACGTGGTGTCCAATGTGTATTATGCCACATAGGACTCATATGTCTACTTGTTTAACTTTATACAAGTTTAAATGTCTATTTGTGCACACCCAAAGTTGGAGGGTATAAATGTGAAACGAGGTCAAGTTGAAAAGCATATTCATGTATTATGCCAAGTAAAACAATAGTAACAGCCTAAAACTTCATTTTTAACGATTTAAGTAAATTTTAAACAATTAAGTGATGGACTAAAACTTCGAACTTCATTTCCCAAGTGCAAGTACCTTTTAACATTAAAAGGTATATAAACTTATGCACTTGCCGACATTAAACTTGTGATTAGACTTTTATTTAATAGTAGGAGGAGGTTAATGCAAAATTATTGCTAGTTAAATTTGATACACTAAATCTTACTAACATATCATATTAAAAGAAAATAAGAGCAGTTTACACAATGGAAGCTAAGTATAAATCAAAGTGAACATCAAAATGGTATCGTCTCCCCCTTAAATTAAGGGGAGTTGGACAATGCCAAAGACCAAATCTAATGTTATTTATTATGTCTAAATGTTAATACTTATCTCAAAAAGTATGAATACAGAGCTCAAATGCTATGAATGAAATTATGATTTACTTGATCTGTTTTCGCCTTCCCTTTCAATCTCATCCAAGCTTTGTAACTGAAGGCGGCATTGTATGATCTACTTACACGATTCTTACTGCATAATATTTCATTTAAAACGTAAGATGAATGTGTCTATCAATTCTAGAAACGCTTGGATGAGATTGAAAGGGAAGGCGAAAACGTGTGTACTGTTTCGTGATATATCCTTATTTCTTTTCATTGATCTATTTTCTGTCCCAGCTTTAAGAAAAAATGCTTTGCAAAATGGAAGACCTCATCTGAAATTTTTCCAATGAAACTTAAGGTATGCACATCCTCTTTCCTTCTCATTTTAATTGGCTTTCAACCATATAGTATTTGTTTTTGTTGTCTTCGCACCTTCTTTCCCGAGATTTAGTTTTACAAACATATTATTTATTAATTTAAATGCATAAGGTGCATTATACGCCTCAAATTAGTTGATAACGAACACAAAATACATGTAGAAATCAAGAACAGTTGCTACCAAACATGTCAAAATTCTAACAACAACTATAAGAATAAAAAATTCATTTGCCAAAACTTTTACAAATAGATCACTTTTTAACCCTCCTCAAAAGAGAAGTTGATTAAGAACAACGTAAATAGATAGAAATTTTTTTCCTGAAAACAGAGAGAGATGAAAGCACTTGTGGAAATTAAGAGAAATTTAACGTTTTTGGAATTATGAGACTGTAAGGGAAAAATGGATCAATCCATAGATAATATAGAAAGCATCTATGACATGTGTCTTTGTGATATGAGTGGATTAAGCTTAAGAAAATTGGAGATTTGTCCTTGTTGGTCCTTCCCAACTCCCATTTCTATATAAGAGTAATGTTATAACCCAATATTGTCCACAAACTTACTCTTCAAATTGTACAATTGTTGAGTCTGTAGACTCCAGCGTCGAACTCAAAGTAGAAAATAAGAGTGGCTTTGTTGGTCGCTCCAATGTCGATCTTGAAGGAGAACATATGAAAGGTTTTGGTGGCATTTGCATGACCTCTAAGCTACCTTCTAACATTTCAATTACCTTACCAATGGCTGGCCTTTGCAAGGGATCTGTTTGGATGCACCACAAACCAACTAATATCATTTTCTTTGCAATCTCCTCTTCTTCATTCGTCATCATATCTCTTATATTTAGTTCTTCATCTAACAAAATTCGTTGATAAGCCCAACGCGGGAAGTATATTTCACTATTATGGCTTCTTTCAGCACTGTAGTTCTTTCTTCCTCCGACCATTTCAAGAATCATCATTCCATAGCTGTAAACATCAGATTTGTGTGACACTTCTCCAAAGTTTCTACAAAACACCTCTGGAGCTATGTAACCGATGGTTCCTCGGGCTTCTAGTGTGGACATTATGCTCTCTTTTCGAGTAGATAGTTTTGCTAAACCGAAATCAGATATCTTAGGACAAAAGTCCTCATCCAGAAGAATGTTGTGAGGTTTTATGTCAAAATGCAAAATTCGGGAGTTGCATCCTCTATGCAAATATTCCAATCCTCGAGCTATTCCAAGTGCAATTTTGTATAACATTTCCCATCCCATGTTAGAATCTTCATTGTATATGTGTTTATCAAGAGATCCATTTGGCATGAATTCATAAATAAGAGCTTTTTCCTTGCGATTCAAACAGAATCCGAACAGAGTAACAATGTTGACATGAGAAGTTCGACTGATGCTTGCAACTTCGTTAATGAATTCTTCTCCATTTCCCTTTGTCTCTTTTAAGATCTTCACAGCAACAGGATGACCATTAAGGTTACCTTTGTAGACCCCTCCATAACCTCCTTCTCCAAGTTTCTCTTTAAAGGAATTTGTCATTTTCTTAATGTCTGAATAGCTATACGCCGATGATGCTAGGGATCCATACTGCCTCTGGAAGGCCTCTACATTATGATCTTCTCTTTTTGAAATTTTATTTGTTTTCCTTGATCGGAAGCAGCAAATCAAGACGCAGGGTACAACTATTGCAGTCCCTATTGCGGCTATGAGTCCTATATAAGGACACAAGAAGAAATGCTTATTGGAATTTTCTTAAGAAGAGGAAGATAAGATGAACAAATTCAAACAATAATCACCTACTGCAATCTTCATTCCAAGTCTGTTTCTTCCTGAAACTGAGACATAAAGGATACCAAATAATTATAATGCATCTCAATAATGTATAAGTAATCCATCACCTATGTCTGAAAATGGATATAGTTTCTAGATTTTACCATGAAGATATGTTCTTGGTTGGGTTTGGTCTTTGCAAATGCACATAAATTCATTACTGAAACTGAGACATGAAGGACTAATAATGTATCTCAATAAAATAGAAGTAATAATGTACAATAAAACCAGTACTCCATTAATTAATAATCTCTCTAATATAATATTTTCTTCCGGTTTCGATTTGGACCAATGGAAAAAATCACTCATTTCAATAAGATAATAAGATGATATATTTTCAAAGACCCCTTATATATATATATATATATGGTCTCATTAATATTATAAATTAATAATTCTTTAAAAGTATAAATATATTTAAGACAATTTAGTGAAATATGATTAAATTGTTTTCTGTTTTTTTGTTAAAATTTAAATTTAGTTGAAGCTCATCTCTAACTTTTCTTATTGTATCCAAAAGTTTCGGTGTTGTCTTTACGAACTGCACCATAAAATTGTGAAGAGTTCTAAATGCAATAAGTGTTTTCTTACGCAAAACTGGTTCCAAAGATATTGTATCATCTTCAACTTTATCATCAACATTGTCTTTTCCAATAGTATCCACAATTTCTTCTAAGCTCTGGACCTATGAACATGTATCATTTTCACCATCCAACAGGTTATTAACGTTCATTTTTATTGTGGGAACTGAGATCATTAATCATGACCTCAAGTTCATGAATGACATTTTCACAAATGGATCATTCAAATTTTCTGAGATTTCATCTCCGAATGAATTTTGCGTGTCGAAATACTCTTTAAAATAATAAATATTAATTTATCGATTAAATAATAACTCTACAAAATAATAATATTTCATTGTCCACCTATATTAATTTAGTGAGATTTTACCGTATATAGTTTTAATAAAGTTGTGGCGGTTTTAGTAGGAAAATATCAAACATGAATTATTGTGAAACTTTACTAGATGGGGTATGACTTCAGATGAGGCATTAATGCAGATAGGCTATCTTTCATTTAAACAGTCTGCTATTTTTTTTCCAGTTGAACACCGACAGATAATTCTTTGTTAGACGCATTAGAAAAAAATAAAATATGTATTAGTCAGTCATACACTTTATTTTTGGTAGCATGGTCGTTTAGTAAGGTGTATATGAATCTATATCATTCTAAAAGTATGAAAATTCTTAGAAATATTAATTGAACTACTAAACAGGTTGTGAACCGCTAGATCCAATGACTATCTTCATCCATTTTTTATTTTTATTTTATAGTGGCGTACCTTCAGTGTTGCAGTTATCAATCTTTATGGTGCCATCTTTGCAGTAGCACAAGGATTCCTGAGTTGAATTGTTGTAACCGCAACGCCCGTCTGAGGTCTCACACTCTACGCACTCCGTCGCGTTCACCCAATGTAATAGGAACCCCTCACCCATAGCCGCACCAACTCCTCTAGTGAATCCATCCTTTGTCACTGGTACCACCACTTTCTTCTCACAAATTCTAGTCCAATCGAAATCATCCAGCTCATGATCCTCAGCATAATATGAATTGTTTCCACCGGAGTTTAAGCAATCTAATGGATGGGCAAAATATGAATTAGGGGAACGGATACAGTTGTAATAGAAATTAAGGTACAAATCAAGCTCCGAATCTTTCAATGGAAAGTCTTCATCTAGAGTAAGGTTATGATGTACCCTCGGGCATTCTCTGTTATCAAGAACATCAATATCCACCAGATTAATTGAGTAGATACTGTAATCAATCTTCGTAACGTTGAAAGAGCTGTCATCAGAAATGTACAAAATTGAATTAGTTTGAGAGCAATTGATCCCAAATCCTGGATAACCACAGTATTGTGGAGAGGTGGAGTTGTAGTTGTCAAGTCTCCAAAAAGGATATGAAATATTAAGTCCATTATCGCAAACAGATGAAGGGCAATAACCAAATGTCGTAGTATCATCAGCTCTACTGGAATTGATGATGAAGAGAAGAAGAAGAAGAGAGATGAACAATAATTGACTTGGACACATTGTTAGGAGTTGATGTTTGAAGAATTGCAAACTAATTGTGGTTTACTTGTGTATTCAAACAAATACTGTATTATATTTGACTTGGTCACCGAGGAATTTGGAAGAGAGAGGAGAAGAAAGTGATAGGCACCCAACCAGACTCTCCAAAAAGTAGAAGTGTCACATAAATTAGGACAGAGAGAGTAGAAATTAAGGTTCATATCAAGCTCCGAATATTGCAATGGCAAGTCGTCATCTAGAGTAAGATAAGGGAGTAGCCACGGTAATTAATCTCCCTTACAGAATTGAATTGATTTGAGAGCAATTGATCCCAAATCCTGGATTACCACAGTACTGTTGAAAGGTGGAGTTCTATCAATATGAAATATCAAGTCCATTATTGCAGACAGATGAAGGAAAATATGCAAATGACGTATTATTATGAAGAAGGAGAATAATTGACTTGGACACACTGTTAGATGATAATTGAAGTGTTGTATTCCAGGTGTTTTGATGATCCTCACAAATGCAGAGATCCGGTTCCTAACAAGAGTGCTTTCGTCTAGGTGCAAAATGTTGTACAACTGTAAAACTGTCTCGTCAGGTGGTTGGTGGAAAGGTCAACTACTTCACCAATAGGAATGGACGAGGTTGTTTGTTCAGTGGTCAATAACTCTTGTTGGTGATTGATATATTCAACAATAACAAACAACTACTAGAATTCATTCAAAAAGAGAGTGAGTGAGTCTTTTCAAGAACTCAAGCATCAAAGAACATATATGGCAAGGGACTTGATAGACTGAAGAAGAGCAATCTTGAAGTGTTGTTGTTTTTTTTGAATGCTTGTATTGTGCTGAAATTGTAGGATTCGTTTCACATTCATAAAGAAACGTTTCAAAACCTTTTGGTGTGTATTGATTATAAGAACACGGTCAGAGTTGATTGTGTGTCTTATGTATTGAAGTCTATATTAATTAGAAGTAGTTAATATAGTGTGCAATGGAAGCATTGCTTTGGCTCAGTAAGTAATAGAGGTATTACTTAGTGTGAGATTAAGAGTTTAGTCTCATTATTGTGTTTGGAGTCTGTATTCACTTTTGCTTGTGATTAGTGAAAGCAGTTGAAAATTCTGTGTGACAGGTCGTGGTTTTACTACCTTGAGCAAGAGGGTTTCCACGTAAAATTCCTTGTTCCCAACGATTGAATGTTTTACTTCTTTACAGCTTTCTATCTATAAGTTTGACCTAGTACTACAGCACACTGGTGGACGCATATATTCCAACAACTGGTATCAGAGCTTGGACTTTCTACTTGACTAACAACAAGAAAGGATCCTGTAGGGATGACAACTCCACCAAGTCTAGAAGAAGGTCAATCTACTACACGTCCTCCTCAGTTTAATGGTCAGTATTACAAGTGGTGGAAGACCAGAATGCATGACTACATTATAACAGAAGACAACAAGTTGTGGGATGTGGTGCTTGATGGTCCTTACGTTCCTACCAAGGACGTGACGAAAAGAGATCTGACTAGGGTGGTTCTCAAGTCTAGAAGAGAGTATGATGAAGCGAATAGGAAGAAAATTGACAAGAATTACAAAGTAAAGAAATTGTTGGTATGTGGAATCAGAGCAGATGAATACAACTGGATTTCTGCATGCGAGACAACCAAAGAAATCTGGGACAGCCCATGAAGGAACAACTCAAGTCAAGGAGTCCAAGGTGGACATGCTAACAACTCAATATGAGAATTTTAGTACGAAGGAAGACGAAACTATCCATGAGATGCAAGCTAGATTCACCTCCATTACTAATGAACTTCAGTGTCTTGGTGAGCCCATTCATCCAAGCAAACAAGTTCGAAAAATTCTTTGAATTCTTCCCGAATCCTGGGTAAGCAAAGTGAAGGCCATTACTGAGGCCAGAGATCTGAAGACTCTCACAATGGATGAGCTGATCGAAACTTGCATACCTATGAGTTAAACAAACTGCAAGATTCATCCAAGAGGGAGGGAAAAAGAGAAAAATATGTGGCGCTGAAGGCATCTCAAAATGATGCATCTGAAGATGAGGAGGAGATGACTTATTTGACTAGAAGGTTTCAAAAAATAGTCAAAAAGCATGGAGGATTTCAGAAAAAAAGAAACTACAGCAGAACAGCAAATGCAAATGACCTTTGTCACAAGTGCGGAAAGCCAGGGCACTTTATTACTCTGAGAATCACCATAACCTCTGAATCCAATTTTGCTACCATAAGTATCACCTTGTCCTTTCTTCCTCTTTCTTTTGAAATCTACCCTATAACAATCTTTAGTGAGGTGATTTTTGTAGCCACAATGCTCACAGACACTGTCAAAAAGTTTCCTTCCCTTGAAACCTTGCCTCCCTTTAACCATCATTGTTAGAGGTTCCTTGTTGACATCCATAACACCTAGTAACCTCTGGCTTTCTTCCTGTATTACGGTGGCATAGGCCTGATTAACAGTAGGAACAACCACCTTAAGATAAATGTCACTTCTAATTAACATGACTATATGATTCATTGAGGCCCATGAGGAACATTAGCAACCTTTGCTGACTTAAGTGCTCAATGTAGGGCTTAGCTTCATCACAATTGCATAAAGGAGTTGGAACTAGGACATCTAATTCATCGCATAGATCCCTCAATTTTGAGTAGTAAGTTGTGACAGGGTCGGTTCCTTGTTTTAAAGAAGAAACTTCTGCAAATTAGATTTGTCAAACCTTTCCTTGAAGTCGTCCCATACATGCTTGGCATTCGAGGCATAAACAATTGTGGTGAGTAGTTCCTGAGCAACAATGCTACTGATCCATGAGAGCACCACAACATTACATCTTTCCCATTGAGTTGCCGAATCCCCTTTGTATGAAATCTTTAGGCAAGTTCCATCTACGAAGCAGAGCTTGTTCTTAACCAATAATGCAAGTCGTAGTGACCGACTCCATAATCCATAGTTAGCTGGGCCTCTAAGCTTGATTGCAATCAAACCTACACCTGGCGTATATGATGCATGAAGGTAGAGAGGATGAGTGTTCAAGAGTAGCCACTGTTAGATCTGTTGTAACAGAGGCTATTAGATCTTCCATAACAGAAGCTTATGCAGTGTGATCTGATTGTGAAATCAATACACAACTTGAGATTGAATCCCTATGTCACCGCTCTGATACCATGTCAATTTTGTTACTGTGCTATTAAATCCATGGAAGCTTGTTCTTCCATGGATGTGAATGTATGAACAACTCTATTGCGGAAGAGAAAATTTTATTATGAATGTTAAGCTACAATGAAGAAGGAATGCCTCCTTTTATAGATCACACCTTTTACACTTTTAACTCCCTAATACCACATAGAGTTGGTTACATAACAACCTAACAAACTTGTAACTAACTTCCTTCTAGTAATTTCTAGAATCTTCAATAACCATAGTATTGTGGAGAGGCGGAGTTGTATTTGTCAAATCTCCAAAAAAGATATGAAATATTAGGTCCATTATCACAGACAGATGAAGGGCAATAACCCAATGTCGTTGTATTATTAGCTATACTAGAGTTGATGATGAAGAGAAGAAGAAGAAGGAGAGAGAAAAAGAACAATTGACTTGGACACATTGTTAGGAGTTAATGTTTGAATTATCATTGTAGCTAAATTAAGAATATATTGATATATAATGATGCAAGAAAAGAATAAAAATGTACTATTGCACGTTAAAATGACGTGATAAATCTCTCGATTTTAGTTGTAATGATATTTTTACTAAACAAAACAAGGTATTTCTCTTCTCACCTTTTCTCTCATTAAGTTATTATTTCTACTAAATGTATTAAAAGATGATTGAACATTCTATACATAAATTGTGGATAAAATCAATGTTGAAAAATAGACAAAAGTTTAGGGAAGGATCAAAAGTGCACCAATATTACAAACATAAAAGACCATTTCCGCTCCATGTGAAAACTCACGGATGACTTTGAGTCTTAACCCAAAGATAATGAACTATTTTGGGCTTTTTCTATGGAGGAATTTGTTGGAAACTTTGAATTTGGTTGTTAAATTTTTCTTCCATACCTTATAGTCAAGACAGTCACAGATTGGAATTAGACGATTTGGTACGATTGTGATTTATGTGTTGGAATATAGAGAGGTAAAATGGAGAAGAAAGTGATAGGCATTTAGTAAACGTGTGGAAAATATTTATATAGTTGAAATTGAAAAAGACTATATTGTAATTAATTGTGTCCGAACATGAGTTTACTTGAAAAAAAGAACTTGTAAAGTTTTGCGAGTATAAATCATTAGTATTTCACATATACTATATTAAAAACTGAACTTCAATATTTATTTACAAATAATTAACGATTCTAAAATTTAATATATGAAATACAAAAAATAACTTTCAATGCCCAAATTGTATTTGAATCAAGTTAAATAAGAAAAAAAGAAAGTCAACATCTGGTAGGGGAAGAATCGAAACATGATTCACAGGAGAAAATAAAAATGAAAGTGAGAAATTGCAAGGGGGGTTTCACAGTTCTTAGACAACATATAAAACATTGTGCTATTAGAAGAAAATCAAAAAGTTTTTGAACGGTCACTCAAAAATTGAGAATATTATGTACAAATATATTTTTGTTTTTATCGAATGATAAAGTAACTCAACTGTTTTTTTTAAAAAAAAATACTAAATACTTCATAAGTTTCATTGTTTTCTAGTTGGCATGTCATTAAAATTTTATTTTAAAAATAATAAGCTTTATTTACTCATCAAATAGGTTTAATCAAATTCGTGTTTTATATTCAATTAAACATCCGGTTAAAAAGTGGGCCAAATTAGGGTTTGTTTAATATGAAGGAAAACATTTTCTAGAAATTGTTTTCCAATTTTGTCATGTATGGTTGACTTAAATGTTTGTATAATTTACATAAATCTCATAGTGTTAAGAACTAATTACATTATTTCCATACTCTTTTCCAGATTACAAAAATCCCTTAAAATTTATGGATTTCGGATACATCACCGGACTTCCGGATACATCAGCAGACATCCGGATACATAGGAGAGAAATGTATCCAAGAAGGGAGGGATGTATCAGAGAGGGGATAGAGATGTATAAAAGAAGGGATAGGACATCCGGATACATAGGGGAGAGATATCAGACGGAAGGGATGTATCCGAGAGGGGGGTAAGGATGTATCAGTGAGAGGAGAGTGATGTATCCGAGAGGGGATTTTTGATTTTTTTTTTTAAAGGTTTGGGAATTTTAGAGATTATGGTAAAATAAGATGTGTATTTATGTTTTTTTTTTTCTAAATGGTTTGGAAAATATTTTTCAAATCAACTTATTTTCCTCAAAATTAAGGAAAATGACTAAGTCAGATCTCATGGTCGGATTCTGAATCGATTGTCGGGGTCATGTACTAGTTCGGATGTTGGGGTCGGGTCCTGAATCGATTATTTGTGTAAGATGATGACATGTGTCTATTTTTAGTATAACTTACATAAATCTCATAGTGTAAGGAATAAAATTACATTCGATCCCTACTCTTTTTCTAATTACAATAATCCCTTAAAATTTGTTTCTTCCGGATACATTAATTCTGATAGAAGAAGAATCCTTCTGTTGCGCTAAAAAAGGAACAAAATCTTTTCTGTTGCGCTTAAAAGGAAAAGAAACGTAAAATTAAATATCAAATTCATAAATCATGCAATTATGTTGTTGTCACTGCTAATCAATCTCTCCCAAAGCATAACAGCTTCAAAAAATTTAAATTTCAAATTTCTTCTCCCAAATTGTCAAACATATTTTCAATTTTAATTCAAAATTATTGAAAAATTGAGTTGATATATCATGAATATATCTATTTTTTTGAGACAATCAAGAATCTGAGAAACTGATGGCAACAAGTTTTGATATTTTGGTTGAACATAAATTATTACTCAAACATTGTCACGGAGAAACCTGAATGAATTTACTTTTGTCGAGTCTTATATGGCAACAACATTGAGTTGATCATATAATTTTTCCCTCTCTTTGTTTTGTTTCAAGGGACCAATTAATGCTGAAATGAGTGAAAAGAGCATGTGTTAAAGCTATAATTTGGGTTCTGCTCACATCTTATGTTTTAATATACATGATTTGCACTACGTTTGTCTTGTGCAAGGGTATACGAGTTGAAGAGAACTGCATTCATCTTGATTATCATCTGTCAATACTTTTGTTAGTAAGCTATTGTTGCATCTTTTAAGTTTTCTCTATAATAACTGGCATTTACCGTGTTGTCACTCGAGAAGGATCTATATATCCTAAGTCCTAATTGGTGTTTTTCGTACTGGGAAATATGAATCTAATCAACAAGCACATGTGTTCCTTTGTTTCCCTTTACCATAAAAATATGACATTGAAATATGTATCAACTTTGAGAAATATGACATTCAAAATTGTTGAAATTTTTTTGAGATTCAAAATTCTTCTCCCAGTTCATTGAAGATCCTTTCAATTGATTCAAATTATTGAAAAAAAATTGAGATTGAAAATTCTTCTCCCAGTTCACCAAAGATTCTTTCAATTTTGATTCAAAATAATCGAGAATTTTGAGAAGATACATCATGAATATCTTCGTTAGTCTGTACTTGGAGGTGAAGAAACATGATCCGGTATTTGTAATGTATCTACTATGCATTGATACAACACACAAAAAGACTGGAGAGATATTGTGTAGTCAATTTTTTGATTTGTGATCTCGAGATGGATATATTACTCATGATACATTGCTATTTTTTTTTAAATATTTAGTAAATTGTAAAGTATTGTAATCCTACCTGATACATCAGGGTAGTAAAGATTGCTCATAAAGTGTTTGGTTTTAGATCGATACATTATCGTGTGGTGGTTATTATATATCAGATACATGTAGTGTTAATTTGTATGAATGTATCATGATAAAAAAAATTGATTTGTTATTTCGAGATGAGTTTTATGTTCAATTCAAACGTACTTGATACGTAAGTAATGCATAATGTATCATTTGTCATATATCAAGCTCTATAATGTATCAGTAATATTTTCCAATCCCATCAAGTGATTTTTAATTTGACTTCCTTCGTACAAGAAATGCGTTTTGGTTGTACAAGATATGCAATTTTTCAATCACACTTATCTGATACACATTAATGGTCATAATACATTTATACACATTAAAAATTGTATTGTGTTGCTTTTGTCAATAATGTATCTAATACCCAATTTGTGACAAGCTTTGTTTAATATAGTGAAATTATGAATGTATCACAGTATAAATAAAAGATGGTGTGTATGTGATACATAAATAGTGTATAATTGTGACTCATAACTAGTGTATCAGATATGTACCAACAAGTTATTATTCACATTATCTACAAACTAAGGAACTCTTTATAATGACATTTGTGTGAAATAAATTAATGAATTTGATACTTATTTTTATGACACTTAAGTGTATCAGAGAAAAGTTTTAAGTATCAAATGATGTGTTGTGTATCACGACACTATAATTACAAAACACAACAGAAAAAATTACATACTAAAATCAATAAAAAAAATATATTAAAATTTAAAATAATATGTACAAGTTTTTAAAGTAACACTCTAAAACTTAAGTAAAAGTAACCTCAAAACAATAAAACATTAAAGGTGTCTATCCATTGATACATAGCAACGATTCTACGTTGACTAAATCCTCTTCAGCTGGTGGTGTGAAAAGTTCCTTAGGCTTTAGTAGATCATCTTTTTCACTAAAATATCATGTCTTGGCCTTTTCACAATCATATTTTCATAATAGTGCTCCATATCTTGTGCGAAGGTAATCAGGTTAGAATCCATCAGATGGGATCAAAATTTCGTCGCTAAGGAACTCGACAAAAACCAGCTACAAACAACCCACAGTCCTTGTGAAATGCAGTAACTACATTATAAAGTTGAATTAAACATAAAATTCAAAACAAAATGATATAATACTTACAGGCTGTCGCTTTATTGTTGAGCAATGCATTGAACAAATTCAACATCAAAAGGGTGTTGTGATTCCAAAAGGGTGACAGTTTCCTTATAAATGTATTATATAATTTTTATATATCACAAAATTTATATATTACAGAATAGTAAATGTGATGCATTTCATAATATGATACATTATAAATGATACATTAAAGTATAATATATATGTATCAAGTACTTCTGTATTCAACATTATAACTTCTAACAACTACACAAATTTAAATCATGATACATTGCACCATTAATGTAAGTAATGTATCAGAACATTTAAACACTAAATAAATCTAGATAAAAATAAAATAAATACATAAAAAATTCATACCTTGGGTAGCGTAGGTCGGAAAACTACAGATCCAGTTTTTCTTCCCCCTTTTGGGTTTTTTTATATATTAACTTTAGATACAAACTATGTTGTATATGATACAAAATTCAGTAAATTCCGTAAAAAATAATTAATTAAATTATTTTTATTTATTTATTGTCTTCATAAATATTAGTTTATCTTTCATTATATTTACATTTGTTCACATTTATTAGAGCAAGAATAAAGATAAAATATATAGTAACTAATTTTATTTTAATCTTTTAAAATAAGAAAAATATCATGAGCTAATTATTTTTTGTAACCGTGACAAGTAAACTAGACCAGAAAAAAATACTATAATAACTAAGGTTGTCTTCTTTAAAAAAATAATCTAAAGATGGCTTTGATATTTGAATATATCATAAATTTAGGGGTATGCGAGGTAGATATACCTCAAAATCTTGATTTGTTAAACAAATGGACGATTCCTAAAGTCCTGATAAAAACCATTTATGAATATGGTTGGCATGAAAAAATTTCATCCAAACAATTGATAAAAACGACTGAACAGTCCCTAACTTTGAATTCTTCTGAACAAACTATTCGTTTGCTGAACAAAAATGATATTAATTTGTATAAAAACAGTTTTAATTATATGCATATTGGCATGGTACAAATTGCTTTCAAACCTTTAACTCTCAAAGGGTTACCAGAGACTTTTCTAGCTGCTCTTCGTGATGCTAGAAATTTAAATTTTCGACAATCTTTGATGGGTTCAATTGAGTCAACTGTGGCATATGGTCCAGTCTATTTTAATACTCAACCAAATCTTCAATTATCGCTTTCTGATGTTAATATTCTAGATGTGTTAACTTTGAATATAAAAACTCTTGGTTATAATTATGCACCAGGTTCCGAGCTTATATGCTTATCTTACAGAATTTATTATAAGTTTCTGACTACTATGAGTCCTAGATGTAAATTATATGATACATCTGATCAAACTATTCTGGTCAAGACAAACTTTGTTAAATCAAAGGTCACCACCAGAAGACCAATCAGGTGGGACGAGATTGATTTTCCTGAAACTTGGACTCTAGACTCGGTAATACCTCCTAGTCAAATTACGAATAATTTGACAAATGATGATTTTTCTCATGTCACTCAAAATCCAAATGGTAGGATTCATATTCAATTTAATGATAATTCTGCTGTTTATAATAGACATTCATTCTCTGATCATCGGTTATTGCCATCTGTTCGTCATATTTCGCCTATAGAACCATCATATGGTCCAGCTAGAAATCGTGCAGCATCCTTGCATACTTTAGAATCTTCTATCAGTAGGGTTGAAATTAATCCTCATACAAATATTGTTCAAGATATTGATAATATTTCTGATGACAAGGATATTCCTTCTGCTTCTGAAATAAGCTTTGATCCAAATAATACTTAATGATTCCACATCAAATTGATTTTAGTCCAGGATCCCTCGCAAGACAGTATATTAAAAATGAATTTAAAAAACCCAAATGAAACCAATTTAAAATTTGTTTTTTTGAGACTTATAGTCAAATAGATCTAAATAATATTTCTCAAGAATTCTATGAAACTTGTGCTTTGCATAATCAAATTATGTATTTTGTTCCATAGTTTATAACCACCTATTTACCTTTATATATTAAAGTTTTGGAAAGAACTTATACAGGTGCAAATGAAAAAATTATTAAAGCCATTTATCCACCTCAATCACCTTTTACTTTACCTAATAATACAGGTATTACTTTTTCTGCTTTTCAACAACTTATTGATAATGATGTTGCTAAAGTTAGTATTGCTGAGATAAATAGTTTGATTTCTCAAAATAATTATCAAAATTTATATGTGAAAGTTTTGGGTGAACATATTTGTTCTCTTGATAAAAAACTTGATGAATTAACTAGTCTGATAAAGGACATGAGCAAGAAAAGTACTGATATTGCTTCTACCTCAGGAAGTAAAGATCAAACTGCTCTTACTCATATTCAAAGACCTCCTGATATACAGGAATTTAAATTTAAATCTCTTAATGATTTAGAAGAGCTTCTTGATAAAAAGCTTTCAGGCTTAGGTGCCAAACCTATCAATTTGTCAAATGATTTTGCTGATAGAATCGAAAATACTTCTGATTTCAAGGCTCAAACTTCTTTAGAATTTTATAAACTTAAAGGAATGAGCAAACCTAAAAGGTTTAAATATGCTGATAAACCGCGTATGGAAACTTTTTATTATCCTCGACCTACTCCTCAAGATGTTTTAATAGAGGAGCGTGACTGGAATCAGACTAATACGTCTTACAGTGGTTCCGAAATTTACGAATGGAATCTAGATGGTCTGACTGACAGACAGTTAACCATTCTTGTTCATAGGATGCTTATGTATGCAACTATCTGTAAAAGTATTAAAAATACAGATAGAAATATATGCAAAATGATTATTGCAGGTTTTACTGGCCAGCTTCGAGGTTGGTGGGATAATTATATGTCCACTGAGCAAAAGGCAGCAGTTATTAATGTTATTGCTGACAATGAAGAAGTTGATAATTTAGGCATGGCTCTAGTTAGAAATAGAGAAGATGCCGTTTACACCTTGATAGTTACCATTCTTGAACATTTCAATGAAAGATTTACAGGAAAACATGAAACTGTCCGTACCCTTCTAAATAGTCTTCGATGCAGGACTCTAGGAGAATTCAGATGGTATAAAGATACCTTTTTGAGTCGGGTTATGGAACTACCCGAAAACAGACTTGAGCATTGGAAAGCCAAGTTTATAGACGGCCTCCCTCCTTTATTTGCTGAAAGAGTCAGAAAAACTCTTAGAGGACCTTATGGTGAGATCCCTTATAGTAATTTTACTTATGGTAAGTTAATAGGGGTTTGTACCCAGGAAGGTTTAAACCTATGTAATGAACTAAGGTTATCTCGACAACTTAAAATGGATAAGCTAAGAGAAAGCTCCCAATTAGGAGATTTTTGTACCCAATTCGAAGTACCGGGT
>JAJONR010032460.1:0-46838 GCA_029582245.1 Solanum etuberosum
TCTAATTCTGAATTTTCTTCTAAGTTTTCTTCTATTATTTCTCCAATTTCTATATTTTCCAAATTTCCTTGTAACCTATCTTTTAATTGTTCTATATCATTTTTTAATTTTAATTCTTGTTCTTGTTCTTTTTGTTTTTGTTTTTCTTTTTGTCGATTTTCGTATAATTCTTTTAGTATTGCTAATTCTTTTTCTAATTCCATTATCCTAGTATTTTTATTTTCTTCTATTTGTTCTACTTCCTTTTTCGCTTGTTGTTTTATTTTCTCAATTTCTCCTTTTCTTTCTATTTCTTCATTTTCTTTTGTTATTCGTATCATTGCAGTTAGACTATCTTCTAATCTTACAGTCTCTTTTTCTAACATTAAGTGTAGGTTTTCTCCTATTTTTTTGTATCTTCGTCCTAGGTTTGAGAATATTATTTTTATCCTTATCCCTTCAGGATTTTCGTATGTTTTTTCGTCTATAACAAATTTCTCTTTATTCATATTTAATAAATCTTTGTTTCAGTTTTTTAATATATATATATTCTAATTGAGATATTTTATCTATGAATTTATCTTCTTTTGTGGTTTTATATCTCTCATATAATTTATTTAACTTTTGTTGTGTTTTTATTATTTCTTTATTTGATCTTAGTTTTTCTAAATTTTTAAATGGTCTTCTCATCTTATGTTATTTTGGAGTTTATATTCTAGAGTTTGTAATTTTATACTTAGGTTAAATATTGTTTTTCGTTGTGTTAGTACTGACTTACTACATACTCCTGCAAATATGTTATTTTTTAATATATTTTGTCTATAAGCTATTTCATTTCTAATTTGTATGATTTCTTCGTAAAGTGGGTTATTTTGGTTTATTTTGTTACAAAAGTTAATTAACTGATTATTTTCCTTAGTTCTTTCTTCTATAGCTCTGATACCATTTTCTACGGGGGTAGGTTGATCGTTTTTTGTATCGTTGTTCATCTTAACTTCATCATCTGGATTCATTAGTCTGGATAGTAATATAAGTCTAGTTCATGCATATGTATCATATCTAAGAATATTTGTTCATTCCAGTTTTGGTCTTTTTCTAATTCTTTTATTTCATGTATTAATATCATATCAAATATGGTTAGCTTAGCATACAAAATGTTAAATAGGTAGTTAGTATTAAAGAAAACAACTATGGAACCACACATGCAAGAGGCTGCTCTTAGTTTTATTGTGAAATCTTAAATCATCTTCTAAGCTATAGAGAGTTTTAACTCATCTTCTTGAGCTAAATACAAAAGAAAACAAAATCTAAGTTATGTTCGTCAAAGCTATATTACGCTAATCAAATCAAACTCCAGTTTTGAAAAAGTGAAATCTAAAAGGAATCAAATTAATGAATGTAGAGTGTAGTACAATGCACAGAGTACAACTGTCTGGAAACTACACATATTAATCCTTATATATCATGATTTTATAGTCATACCCAAAACAACCATAGTAGTAAGAGCATGCTTTGAAAAAGAAAACCATAAAATGATTGCGTTAAGCACGGTACAAATTGTTGCATTAGATACCAACCAAACTAAAATAGAGCAAAGGCAAATACGAAGCAAAATCCTTTACAGATCGAGCTTATCACAACACGCCATGCACAAAGTACAACTCTATCTCAGCAAACTACAACTTCACTGCAAGAGTGCAATTCTCATATATGACAATTTCATCGCTCATACACGAAACATTCACCATCATCCAATCACATTCAAAACAAAAAAACAGAATGGGCATACCTTGAGAAGGTGACAAAGGGTTAGAAAATTGATGGCAGATGAAGAAGACGGAGATGCAAGCGACGAAGTCAAAGACGAAGAAGACGAATCTTCAGAGAAATTGATGGTACTTCATATCAATTTTGTGAATCTCAAATTGCAGCTTGATTCAGATGAAGACGTCGGAAGAGAGAGGAGCCTTTTGGAATTTAGGGATTTTGGAAATGAAATAGGTTTAGCTATAGCCTGTATAGAATGTTGGGGGTATTTTAGAATAAAAAGTATTATTTTAATGAAATGGTCTATTAGATATTTAAGTAATTGTCATTAATGGGTCAACTTTTACCGACTAAAGGTCAATTGCCGCTAATAATTGATTGTAAAACATAATTTAGCAGCATTTATATTATTGACATTAAATAATTACCGCTAAAAGTGATTTTTGTGGTAGTGCTCATACAAGATAGACTTAAGACATCCCAGAGTCGCCAGAAGTCCTATGCAAATGTAAGGAGAAGGGACTTAGAGTCCCAAGTTGATGTTTGGGTTTTTCTGAAAGTGTCACCTATGAAGGGGGTGATGAGATTTGGAAAGAAAGGGCAGCTCAGTCCAAGATATGTAGGCCCTTACATGATCTTGAAAAGGGTTTGTAAAGTGGCGTACGAGTTAGAGTTGCCAGAACAACTAGTAGCAGTGCATCCGGTATTTCACGTTTCATTGTTGAAGAAGTGTATGAGTGAACCATCATCCATGGTACCTTTAGAGAGTGTGGCTGTGAAAGAAGTCTCACTTATGAGGATGTGCCAGTTGAGATTCTTGATCGTCAGGATAGAAGGTAGAGAAACAAAGAAGTCGCTTTAGTTAAGGTTTTTTGGAGGAGTCAGTCCGTAGAGTGAGCTACTTGGGAAGCAGAAGTAGCCATGAAGGCCAAGTATCCTCATCTCTTTCCTTCCGATTCCATTCCAGCTTGAGGTAATAGTTCCCCTTCAGTTTTTCAGTCATTCATGCACAGATTTAGTCTTAGTATCATGTTCCTTCAGTTTGTACTTGCATTTTTGGCGTATTTGCATGTCCTTGGAACTCAGTTCAGTCAGAAATCAGTTTCTAGAAAATTGTGGTGGGGTTTGCAGCTCTTTCCCTCCATCTTCAGCTAGTTTAGTCTTCATTCGAGGACAAATGTTCCCAAGTGGGAGATAATGTAACTCCCCGTATCCAAAAACAGACCAAAATGCACATTTTAGAAGTTATAGGTGCCACCAACGTGCACCACCCAAGGACCGTAGGGTGACCCACGGTCCGTGCTGGTGGTCCGTCGATGGCCACCTGTGACCCTACCCCAGAACCCTCAGAAAAATTGGCTAAGTGTCCACCCACGCTGGGACCTACGGAGCGTAGGTCAGACCAAGATCCGTGGTCCGAGGCCGTAGGTGAGACCTCCCAATTCAAGTTCCTGTATCGATCGACGACTGACCAGCACGGACCTTCGATCCATCGATGGTCCGTCGGTCCTCTCCTTCGGTGACCCTTGACAGCAGTTAAGTCAGGGGTCGTTTAGTCTTTTCCCTATACGTTGGACCCCTAAACTACGTTGTTTAACCCCTAAAATATGTAGTTTTTGTCAGTTTAAGCCTAGTAACTTAATTAGAATTTACCCTAAGCAGATCATTCACCAAAATTTAGAAAACTTAGAACGTAGAAGGAGAAAGAGTCGACCAGCCCTAGTTCCAAAGCGCAGCAAGGTTTTCATCAGTTCCAGTCCGAAATTGAAAGATTTTTCCGTGAAATTCATCACCAGGTATGTAGGATTTCACTAGTGGGTTCCTTTCACCCATTAGGTCCCTAGAATTTAGTCAGATTCTTGATTCCCTTCATATTATCTAGACCTAGGGTTTCTAGATTTTCAGCAGATCCTTATGAATTAGTTACTTTAATGTTCCTAATAAGATTATCATGATTTTAGTATTGTTTTGCGTATAAGCTTTCGCAAACTCAAAACCCTAGCTATGTAGTTCTTTTAGTTCATGCATTACACATGCTAGGTCAGTTATTTCAGATATACATGCCTCAGACTCGAATATTTCATTATCAATACATTAATGTTTCATTCTAAGATTTTGCATGTCAGTATTTTGAGCGATCCAGTATTACATAAATTCAGTCATAATGTGTTATTTACATAATCAGTTGGGAGTAGACTTAATACCGAGTTGGACTAGGGTCAGTCACCCTCAAGTCCCAGAACTACGTTTCCCGTAGGTTGTATGTCCCCTCTGTGGGCATCATTTTTGTGATCACGCTAGTCATGCCTTTATACATCTGGCAGGGTATATTGGGTCCTCTCGATGGGGCGTATACATCAGACTCCACATTTAGCTCATGTGGTTTTATGTCGGTTATTAGTAGCTCCCTTACAGTCAGATTCTATTGCATTGACCATGTTATCAATTACAGTCAGATTACAGTCTCAGCATGTTATAAACATGGTCATTGCATTCAGTTAGCCCAGTACTCAGTATTTCTATCATGTTCAGATTATATCATTGCTCAGTTATATGCTTTGTTCAGTTATGTTATTATTTAGCTTTACTTTATCCTGCATGTTTAGTACCTTTCAAGTACTGACACATACTCTGCGCTACATATTCTCGTGATGTAGGTCCAGGTTCTCAGCTTCCAGATCACGTATAGATTGGTTCCCGATCTTCAGCTCATTAGTATCAGTGGTGAGTCCTCATTCTTTGAAGACTACATACATGTTTCCTTTCTATTTTTAGTCTTTAGTTTCAGTTTTGCTAGATTTAGCGGGGACATGTCCCAGCACTTCTAGTCAGTTAGAGGCTTATTTCAGACATAGTTAGATTCAACTTTAGCATTTGAGTTTGACTTTTCAGTTGTTGTTAAACTCTCAGATTTTCTATATTCAGATAGTTTATGGGTATTCCCCATCATTTCAGTTTACACCATGTTTTAGCTTCCACACAGTACTTTCCTAATTCAGTTTATTTAGTATGCTTATGTTATGCCAGCAGGGTTAGCTTGGGGTCACTCGTGATCCTAGGTCCTGTATCCATGTCTTGGGGGTAGCTTCGTGGCGTGACAAGAACCTTTGCCTCTCTGATCTCAAGAGGGAAGAATCTATCAAGCAAAGCGGTTTTGAACCTTTCCCACTCTATGGGCCCGCTTTTCCGGGCCTTGCCTCTTTCCATTGATTGAACCAAATTTGAGCAACCCCTTTAAGTTGATAAGCGGCCAATTCCGCCCTCTCTACCGGAGTAACTCCCATAATAGCAAGTATCTTATAGACCTCATCCATTAACTCTTGAGGATCTTCCTCAACTTTGGAGCCATAAAATTTCGAAGGGTTCATCCTAGTAAAGTCCCTCACTCTTACCGCCGCCTTACCCACATTTGGGTTCACTGGGGTTACCACCTCTCTATTGGCTTGGGTCGTCACGGCTTGAGCCAACACTTTGAAAGATGACCTAAACTCTGTATTTGTTACATTGCAAGCTAAAGGATCAATCGGATCTTGAGGAGGAACTTGGGGAGGAACTTCTTGACTCATATTGTCTCCCTCAGTCCTTCTAGCATTAGCCCTTCTCGTAGTCATATCCTGAAAACCATCGGGTAAGGCTTAGGAGAAAGACCTTATAGAGCTAAGCTCCATGGCACGAATTAGAGAAATGAAGAAGTGAAGTTTCCTAAACATCTAGTAGTCTCTCATTCATAAATGTGGCGCGCTTCACACTTATGAACAAGACTATACTTGACGTGGTTTGAGACATCCTAGAACCATTCTAAACATTGTGCTCTGTTTAGCAAGTTTGTCACGATCCACGGGTAACCCCTAGATGTAACAAGGTGTATAAGACACCGAGAGGCCTCATACATGCCACTTAGCATATCATAACATATATTAATAGAAATGATGCGGAATTTTAAACATTTTTAATACAATCAAAGTCTTTATAAAACGAGCGAAAGTCTAATACACTTGTCTCAAACCATCTAAACAACATCAATAAAGTCTTGGGACACAGCCCATACACTAGTCAAAAACATAAAATGAAAGAAACATAAGCATCCTCGAACAAAATGAGGACTCACCAAATCTTCACTCCTTGATCAACTATGAACCTAGCCACGAGTATGAGTATCAATGTAGCCGGACCCTACATTTTGATAAGAAATGTAGGCAAAAGTTAGTGTTAGTACAAACATGTACTAAATATGATAGCTAGCATAAACAACATAAACATCATGGTTAGTCAACACAAACCATAAGCATAATTAATGCACATAAATCATCATAATAATAAGAAAGGAATATATCTCATGCAACCTTACTCATCCTTAGTCAACACTAGGGTCATCCACCTCTAGTCAAGCTTACCTCAGGGAAAGCATCTCAAGCAACAATCCCAAACTATTCATTATTCATAACATAGTTCTCATTATTCATACTTACTTTTAAAGACATGGGGATTCCCCTCCTTGCCTACAGGCTAATGGGTATTCACCTCTTTCCTTACTTACTTTAAGATCATGGGTACTCGCCTCCACAATCACATCATATGACATGGGCCTCCACTTCATTTCATAAGGGTCATGGATACTCGCCTCCATGTCCATTCATCATAATAGGAACGTGGGGAATCACCTCTTGTTCAATTATAAGAAGTATGGGAAATCACCTCATATCCTTTTCATATGGAGATCAAGGGTAGTCGCCTCTAGCCTCATCAATTTCATAGTGTTTTAGTCTAGATTCATTTTAGGTGAGCAATCCTTTGAACCTACAATCATTCATGTGAGAAAACCTTTCACATCCGTATATTCAAATCTAAGCAATTCATGTGGGAAGTATCCCTTCCTCAACAATAATATTAATTACCCACAATTCACATAATAAGCTTTACTCTCAAAGCCCTACATCTCATGATCATCATCTATGCTTTATTCTCAAGAAATTCTAGTCATAATTCATCAATCCTATGAAGATAAGCCTAAACCCATAAAGTTTCCCTTAATGGCAACAACCCAATTATATCAATTATAGATAAGAATCATGGAATAGGCATGAGTACATGTAATTTCACCCTAAAAACATGTAATTTTATCAATTCTATCATAATCAATCACAATCCACTCAATTGGATCAATAATCATCATAACCCACAACATTGGAAGAAACCCTAACTAGAATTGGAGAATTCTTCATCAAATTGGGGGAATTCTAGGGGACTCCATTGGAGGAATCCATTGATGAAAAGCCATCATACCTTGATTACAAATCCCTCACAAGCTTGAGGATTGGAGACTTGACTTGACCCTAGCTTAAATTTCTTCCTTCTTCTTCCAACTTCTTGAGAGAGAATATTTGAGAGGAGTTTTGGGTTTTCTTTTGGGATTTGAGAGAATGACTTGAATGGGGAATTTTGGGGGTTAAAAATACTTATATAGGAGTTCTATACTTAGGCAAAATGACACCACATTGATTTAATTAAAACCAAAAAAGACCCTTATGCCCCTAAAAATAACCGCCAGGTGACCAACGAAGCCCACCATCGACGGGTCATGGATGGATCCACGGTCCGTCCTGCACCATCATGGTCTGGTCAGAGAGTTTAGCCCTGACCTACGGACCCCTAGACCACAGACCGTGGACCCACCTATGGTCCGTGGTACAGTCGTGGACCTCGTTTGGAGGATTTATCGGTGGCCCTCTCCACGGACCCACCTACGGTCCGTGGTCCAACCCACGAACCGTGGTTGGCCACCATGGATGGCACCTGGAAGTTGCTAAAAAGCTGCTATGTTCCCTCTTTCGGATCTGGGGTGTTACAACCTTGCTTGGCTTTCACATCCGTCATAAAAGACGATTCAGAACTATTGTGAACCATAACCCCACCTTTGGTGGAATCCACCAGTTGAACACCTAATCGAGCCAACCTATGCACATCTCGAACCAAGTCTTTCTTTTCTTCTTCAATATGAGCAACACTACCCATAGACAACCAACTAAGAGCATCCGCTACCACATTAGCTTTACCGGGGTGATAAAGAACACTCATGTCATAATCTTTAAATAACTCAAGCTACCTTCTTTGGCGAAGATTCAAATCCTTTTGATTAAACACATATTGCAAAATCTTGTGATCTGTAAACACATCAACATGAACTCTGTACAAATAGTGTCTCCAAATATTTAGAGCAATAACAACCACCACTAATTCAAGGTCATTAGTAGGATAATTCTTCTCAATAACTTTAAGTTTCCTTTAGTCATAGGCGATAACTTTCCCATTATGCATTAGTACACACCCTAGCCCAATTCTCGAGGCATCATAATAAACCACAAAACCACCCGTTCCTTTCGGTAAGGTCAACACCGGAGCGGAAGTAAGTCTATCCTTCAACTCTTAGAAACTTTTCTCACAAGCTTCCGACCATATGAACCTAGCCTTCTTTTGAGTCAAAGTCGTCAAAGGAGAGGCAATTGAAGAGAAACCTTCAACAAACTTTCTATAATAACCAGCCAAACCCAAAAAGCTTCTAATATCTGAGGGAGTTAGAGGTCTAGGACAAATCTTGACCGCATCTGTCTTCTTAGGATCTTCCTCAATACCCTTACTTGACATAATATGACCAAGGAAAGCTACGACCTTAACCAAAATTCACATTTGCTAAACTATGCAAAAAGTTTATGGTCTAAGGATTTGCAATACGATCCTCAAATGATAAATATGCTCACCCTCACTCCTTGAATAGATCAAAATATCATCAATGAACATGATCACAAACATGTCAAGATATTGTCTAAACACTCTATTCATCAAATCCATAAACGCCGACAGAACGTTAGTCAACCCAAAGGACATCACTAGAAAGTCATAATGACCATACCGGGTTCGAAAAGCTATCTTTGGAATGTCATCATCTTTCACCCTCAATTGGTAATAACCCGATCGGAGATCAATCTTAGAGAAATAACTTGCGCCTTAAAGTTGGTCAAACAAATAATCAATCCTTGGGTGAGGGCACTTGTTCTTAATAGTGTCACGACCCAGGGGTACACCCGAGATGTAACATGGCGTACTAGATGCCGAAAGGCCTAACACAAGTCACTTAGCATATTATAACATAAAGTAAATAGAAATTATGCCAAAATTTTACAAATTTTTCCATACAATTGAAGTCTTTATAAAAGCAAGCGGAAGTCTGTAACACTTTGTCTCAAACCATATAAAACCACAGAAAACTTTGGGATGCAGCCCATAGAAAAGTCTAAAATATAAAATAAATACATAAAAGAAAGGTGATCACATCCTCGATGCTATGAGGACTCACCAAGTATTCAACTCCTTGCTCTACTATGAACCTAGCCACGAGAATGTAACTCAATGTCGTCGGACCCTACATTTGATAATAATGTAGGCAAGAGTATGCGTTAGTATAAAATGTACTAAATATGATAGCTAGCATAAAATCATAAGAGCATAACACAAGGGTTAGTCAACAAGAGACATATACCATAATCATAAGAGATAACAACATAGTCATAAGCATAATCTCCAACATAGACATAATGTAAGCATTAGTCATCATAAAGCATAATCCATATACATAGTCAATACTTAGAACTTCATATCATAAGAGAACCACTTCATAAGTAACCTCCAAGTATACTTGTGCAATGCATGGATAAGACCCCATAATCCCATCCATGCTAAGTATGCCCTTTGGCCATCAAAATCATACTTACCATCTTATGGTCTGATCCTTAGTTTAATTCTCATAGACCAGGGAATATTCACCTTTAGTCAACATATCAAGGATGGAAACTATAGCAACAATCCAAACTAAGCATACATCATATAAGAGAAACACTTTCTAGGTAACCTTAAGTCATACTTGTGCAATGCATGGATAAGATCAGATAAGATCCCATATCATATTTAGCTCATCATAAAGGACAAGGGGAATCACCTCAAGTCATACATATCATGGAAGGCCTATCAATCTACAATCCATACAATTCATTGTTCATGACATAATACATATTAAGGAACCGTAGGTATTCGCCTCCATGTTCATTTTAAGTAATCATTGGTATTCGCCTCGATATTCATTTTAATAAGATAGAGGTATTCGCCTCCATATCCATTTTAGGGTGTAATGTAGGTATTCGCCTCCATATCACTTAATAAGGATCATAGGTAATCGCCTCCATGTCCATCATAATATGATATAGGTATTCGCCTCCATATCACTTTAAAGGCTAATGGGTATTCACCTCTTGCCTTGCTATAGAAGTTATTTATTAAGGGTAGTCACCACACACTTTTCATATCATGACATGGGTAATAACCTCATCTTTATATAATTAGGAATAAGGGAATTCACCTCACATTTCTCTCATATAAAGGTCTTTGGGGGAATCACCACAACCTCATCACATTTCATAGTCCTTGGACTTAGATTCATTTTAGGTGAGCAAACCTTTCAACCTAGAATCATTATATATGAGAGAACCTTTCATATCATATCATATTCATGCATAAGTGTGTATATGAGAATATCCTTTCAACAACACAACAACATATCATGATCATAGACACTTCACTCTCAAAGTGTTCATAAAGCATGTACATAACTTTCATAAAACATGCATAATATCTTATCTTGCCCTTTCAAAAGTCTAGGCTCATATCAAATCAACACATCTAGAATTACTACATTAGACATGAATTTCATTATAACTCAAGTGATTCTATCACTTCATAGAATCTATCATTCATAAGGTAGATTAGGTAGGTAAAGGCCTTCCACCATAATTCTATCCATTAATCTTCTATTCTCATATAGACTTTACTCTCAAAGCCTTAACATACATAATTCATCTTATTAGCTTTACCTTCAAAAACATTCATAACTACAAGCCCTACACTCAAATCTTTTACTTCTTACAATCATCATACATGTCTAGATCACAAGATATTCTAGTCACAAGCTTCATTCTTAAGCAATTCTAGTCATAATTCAACATAAAGGCTCAATCTCATTCATTACTAGCCATGATCCATCATATATACTTTAATGTAATTAAATTCATGTTTACATGCTTCTATTCTTGAACAATTACTATACATATCATCAATTCTAGAAGATCATCTCTAAGTCTTCAATTTCCCTCTTTAAGGCACAAACTCACATTACTTCAATTTCATCAATCAGACTGGGGTGAGGCATGGAAAACATGTAAATTCATCATAATATAATTGTTTACTACTAATTCAATCATAAACAATCAATATCCACTCAATTGGATTCATACTCAACATAACCCACAATATTGGAAGGAACCCTAACTTGAATTGGGGATTCATCATCACAATTGGGGGAATTCTAGAGGGCTCCATAGATTGAACAATCCTTGGATGAATAAGCTATCATACCTTGATTATAAATCCCTACAAAGCTTGCAACAATGGAGTCTTGACTTGACCTAGATTGATTTTCTTTTTCTTCTTCTTCACTTTCTAGAGAGAGGATTTTTGGGAGAGAATTGGGTTTCTTTTTGGTGTTTAGAAATAATGTCAAGGATCAATGAATTTAGGGGTCTAAAATCTTTATATAGATGTTCTAAAATAGGCTAAAATGACCTCACTTAATCCCACTTAAAATAGGAAAACCCCAAAGTGCCCCTCAATTTTCTTCTTAAAACCACCTCCAAGCCACCATCCACGACCACCCACCTACGGGGCGTGGACTGACCCTCAGCCCGTACTAGTGGGGCATGGGTTTGTGACTGGAACATGCTGGCCACCCACGGATGCACCCTCCACGGGGTGTGGACCCACCCACGGCACGTGGGTCCATCCGTAGGTCACTGTTTTAGGCAGCTTTGCTAGGGTCCTCCTCAAGGACCCTTGGTTGGTCCTTGGGGGGTCGTACCTTGATGTTCTAACCCTAAACCTTTAATTATAAGTACGGAAAGTTAAATATACGACTCTAACCCTCACGTCAAGCTCTATTTGACCTACTAAACTACGGGGTCTTACAATATCTCTCCCTTGGGAACATTCATCCTCGAATGATACTCTAGGCACTTCTTAAGGTCATGACCCATCATACATGCAACTCATCTAAATTCACATAAATAAAGGAGGAACTTCATCTCCAAACTAAACATACTCAATGCAACACAAGGGAGTAGGAACTACATCTAACAACCCAAAATTCATGAAACTCAACATCTACTCGTGTTCAAGGAGGAACTACCATCTCCGAACTACAACATGCTCACATACTATCATGGAGCTCATAAGCAATTTACTCTCAAAAAAGCATTTATTCAAGGAGAAATCTCTCAACTCCAAATTAAGGCATGCTCATATATTAATCTCATGAAGTTAAATAGGAAACTCATACTCAATGCACTACAACATGAGGAAATAAATCATGTGAACTCATTTTATTTTCAATCACAAGCTTTCATGAATATCCATCATATAAAGAAATCATGGCAACACATAAACACACAATTACCTTGCTATCTAAGCACACCATATCCCCCTTAGGAATAAGCCTATACAGACTCTTCTAGACATCATTCATACTAAGGACAACTTCAAAGTATAACATATCAAGTCATAAAGACCAAGAAATACCGGATTCTAATAAAGCATGAAACACATACCGGTAGTCACATCCAGGGGATACTCTTGTTCACCTCTAGCTTGGAGAGCATAGAAGCTATTTTTGCTTTGGAGCACTATCACCCAAACCAATTGGACTGGATGAAGGGTAGGGTTGAGGCCTATGATGACTATCTCCCTCATTTCTAGCAACTGTTGGACAATGCCTTATCCTGTGGCCTAACTTACCACAACCAAAACAAACATTGGAACCCGCTAAGCATTCACCCTCATGCCTTCTATCACACTTACTACATCCCGGCAATAGAATCTCACCACTATCATCTTGAGACTTAGGGTTAGACACCCTTTCTTGGTTGAACTTAGGAGTACTTGAGGGACCTTGCCCGGGGAACTTTGATCTAAACCTAGGGTGACCTTGCCCATCGGACCTTGTGTTGGAGAAGTTTCCATCTCCGGTTCTAGCCCTCTTTGCTTCCCTATCTTTCTCCTTAAGCTTTAATTCCTTAATTTGTTGGGCATGCACCATAAGACGTGAGATATCCATATCACCAACAACCATTATCGTATGACATTATTTTGCTACTAAGTCTGACACTCCCATCATAAACTTATTCATCCTAGCCCTCGAATCCGCCACTGTAGTTGGAGCATATTTGGATAGTTGGGTAAACTTTAAGGCATACTCCTTAAGACTCATGCTACCCTGCCTAAGGTTAATGAGTTCTTGCATCATAGCTTCCCTCAAATCTAGGGGAAAGAACCTATCAAGAAATGCCAACTTAAACTCTTCCCACTCTATTGGACCAGCTCCTACCGGCCTCCCATCTTTCCATTGTTGATACCACACTTGAGCAACATATTTCAATTGGTATGCGGCTAGCTCCACTTTTTCTACCGAAGTCACCCCCATAATGGCAAGTACCTTATATACCACATCTATAAACTCTTTAGGATCCCTGCACTTTGGAGCCATAAAACTTCTGAGGGTTCATCTTAATAAAATCCCTCACTCTTGAAGTGGCCGTACCCATATTTGGGTTCACGGGGGCTACCACCTCTTTTTTGGCTTGGGCCGTCATGTCTTGGGCTTGACTTGTCACGGCTTGAGACAAAACTTGAAGAGTCACCCTAAACTCCGCATGAGTAACATTCTCAATTAAAGGATCAATTGGAATTTGAGGAGGAGCTTAGGGAAGAACCTCTTGGTCCACACTGTCTTCTTCATTCCTTCTAGCATTAGCCCTTGTGGTCGTCATATCCTAAAAACCATAAGGCACATATTAGGAGAAAGACCTACTAGAGTTCAACTCTATGGCACGACTTAGAGAATGAAGAAGTGAGATTTCATAATAATCTAATAGCTTCCTATTCATAAATGTGGCGCGCTTCACACTTATGAACAAGACTATACTAGACGTGGTTTTGAGACAATCCTAGAATCATTCTAAACCTTATGCACTGATACCAAGTTTGTAACGACCCAGGGGTACACCTTAGATGTAACATGGCGTACTAGACCCCGAAAGGCCCTACACAAGACACTTAGCATATCGTAACATAAAGTAAATAGAAATGATGCAGAAATTTTATAACTTTTTCCATACAATCGAAGTCTTTATAAAAGAAAGCGGAAGCCTATAACACTTTGTCTCAAACCATCTAAAACCACTTGAAGAAAACTTTGGGACGCAGCCCATACAAAAGTCTAAAACATAAAAGAAAGACATAAAATAAAGGTGATCATATCCTCGATGCTATGAGGACTCACCAAGTCTTCAACTCCTTGCTCTACTATGAACCTAGCCACGAGAATGGAACTCAATGTCACCGGACCCTACATTTGATAAGAATGTAGGCAAGAGTATGCGTTAGTACAAAATGTACTAAATATGATAGCTAGCATAACATCATAAAAGCATAACACAAGGGTTAGTCAAGAAGAGACATATACCATAATCATAAGAGATAACAACATAGTCATAAGCATAAACAATTAATATCCACTCAATTGGATTCCTACTCAACTTAACCCACAATATTGGAAGGAACCCTAACTTGATTTTGGGGATTCATCTTCACAATTGGGGGAATTATAGGGGGCTCCATAGATGGAAGATTCCATGGATGAATAAGCTATCATACCTTCATTATAAACCCCTACAAATCTTTCAACAGTAGAGTCTTGACTTGACCTAGCTTGATTTTCTTCTTCTTCTTTTTCACTTTCTAGAGAGTGGATTTTTTTAGAGAGAATTAGGTTTCTTTTTGGTGTTTAGAAATAATGTCTAGGATCAATGAATTTAGGGGTCTAAAGTATTTATATAGGTGTTGTAAAATAGTATAAAATGACCTCACTTAATCCCACATAAAATAGGAAAACCCCATGTGCCCCTCAATTTTCTTCTGAAAACTGCCTCCAGGTCACCATCCACGACCACCCACCTACGGGGCGTGGACTGACCCACAGCCCGTACTGGTGGGGCATGGGTTGGTGACTGGAACATACTGGCCACCCATGGATGCACCCTCCACAGGGCGTAGACCCACCCACGGGGCGTGGGTCCATCCGTAGGTCACTATTCTTGGAAACTTAGCTAGGGTCCTTGAGGAGGACCCTTGGTTGATCCTTGGGGGGGCGTACCTTGACGTTCTAACCCTAAACCCTTAATTAAGTACGGGAAGTTAAATCTACGACTCTAACCCTCACATCAAACTCTACTTGACCTACTAAACTACGGGGTGTTACAAATAGTCACCTTGTTCAACTGTCTATATGTAATGCACATACAGAGAGAACCATCCTTCTTTCTAACGAACAAAACTGGAGCACCCCATGGAGAGATACTCGGTCGGATTAAACCCTTATCCAGCAAGTCCTTCAACAGTTCTTTCAACTCCTTAAGATCAGTCGGGGCCATACAGTAAGGAGGAATATAGATAGGTTGCATTTCAGGGAGAGTCAATACTGAAGTCTATTTGCCACTTGGGAGGAATACCGGGTAAGTCATCTGGGAACACTTCCGGAAACTCACTTACAATGGGGACCGACTCGAGAGAAGGGGTTTCAGAATCTACATCCTTCACCCTTACTAGTGGGTAAAAGTAACCCTTAGAAATCATCTTTCTAGCTTTAAGATAAGAAACAAATTGACCCTTAGGCATAGAATTTTGCCCCTTCCACTCTAGGATAGACTCATTTGGGAACTGAAACTTGACTACACGAGTTCTACAATCAATAGAAGCATAGCATGTGTGCAGCCAATGCATACCCAAGATAACATCAAAATCTATCATGTCAAGCTCTATCAAGTCAACAAGAGTAACTCTATGGGACAAGGAAATGGGACACATTCTATGAACCCTCTTAACCACCACAGAATCACCAACGGGAGTAGAGACAGAAAAAGGTTCTAACAACACATCGGGGAGCACTTCAAACCTCATAGCCACAAATGGCGTCACAAAAGACAACGTAGAACCGGGATCAAGTAAAGAATCACAATAGGTTGGAAAACATTCAACATATCACTAACCACATCCGGAGAACTCTCTTGTTCACCTCTAGTTTGAAGAGCATAAAAATGATTTTGCTTAGGAACATTGGAACCCGAACCACTAGGAGAAGCTTGCTTGCCCTCTCTTCCTTTAGCCATAAGCATTAAACAATCCCTCATTTTGTGACCATCATGCTAAGAACTTACCATCATGCTTCCTTCCACACTTAGTGCAATTATACATAGGCAATAAAGCTCCACTATCATTACCTCTTGAGGCTTAGCGTTAGATACCCTATCTTGGTTGAACTTCGGAGGAGCATTGGAGGAACCTTGACCGGATAATTTTTGTCGGAATCTTGGAAGACCTTGTCCATCGGACTTTGTGTTAGAGAAGTTACCATCACTGTTCTTAGCCCTTTTTTCCTCCCTAGACCTTTCCTTGAGTTTCTCCTCCTCAATTTGTTGTGCATGTCCCATGAGACGAGAGATGTCCATATCATGAATGAGCATTACGGTTCAACACTTTTTTACCACCATTTCGGACACACCTGATACAAACTTACACATTCTAGCCCTTGAATACGCAACCATAAATGGAGCATACTTAGACAATTGAGTAAACTTTAGAGCATACGCCCTCACACTCAAACTTCCTTGTCGAAAGTTAATGAACTCTAGCACCTTGGCTTCCCTCATCTCAAGGGGAAAGAACCTATCAAGAAATGCAGCCTTAAACTTCTCCCAATCAACAGGACCCACATCTTCTGACCTCCCTTCTTTCCATTGGTTATACCACACTTGAGCCACACCTTTCAATTGATAAGTGGCCAACTCCGCCTTTTCCACCGGCGAAACTCCCATGATCATCAAAATCTTATAGAACTCACCGAAACACTCTTGAGGATCTTCCTCAACTTTCGAACCATAAAACTCTAGAGGATTCATCCTTGTGAAGTCCCTCACTCTTGAAGCCACCGAATTCACATTTGAGCTTGCGGGACCCACAACCTTCCTATTGTCTTGGGCCGTAACCGCTTGAGCCAACACTTGAAAAGGAGCCCTAAACTCTACATTAGAAACATGCTCGGCCAAAGGATTGATCGGAACTTGAGGAGCTTGGGGAGGATCTTCTTGTTCCGCATTCTCCCTCACATTCCTTCTAGCAAAAGCTCTTTGGGTAGCCATATCCTGAAGAACATAGGAAAAGGATTAGGAGAGAGACCTTATAAAGTTAAACTCTATCGCACGACTTAAGAGTAATGAAAGAAGTGGAGTTTCCTAATCATCTAGTAGCCTCTCATTCATAAGTGTGGCGCGCTTCACACTCATGAATAAGACTCTACTAGACGTGGCTTATGAGACATCCTAGAACCATTCTAAACCTTGTGCGCTGATACTAAGTTTGTCACGACCCAGGGGTACCCCCTAGATGTAACATGGCGTATAGAACCCTGAAGGACTCCATACAAGCCACTTAGCTCTCATAACATAAGAAATAGAACAATAAGATTAAAACAATAGTCCAAGTTCAAAAATATTTATAAAAGAAACCATAAGTCTAGACACTTTCTCTCATCATAGCCATCTATTACAATCTAATTAAATTGGTCCTAGCCCATACATCATGTTCAAAAGTAGAAATATCTGAAAGAAACTGAATAATGAAATCCATCCTCGAAGCGTGAGGACTCATCAAAACTCGGTAATTAATGAAATAACAAACTAGCGATGAGACTCGGAAGCCTGTCTATCGGACCCTACATTTGAGAAAAATGTAGGCAAGAGTATGTGTTAGTACCAAAAAATGTACCAAGTATGATATCCATGCGTAAAACATTTAAATCATGCTAAAAGGGACATTTCATTTCATTACATGCAATTGACCAAGCTAAAACATCATATGAAAGAATTATAAAACATAAGTCATAAATCATGGTCAATGAAAGCTAAGTTCTTCTTAAACATCATTGAACTTACATGTGATACTCCTTGAGTAACCTTAGTTGATTATTACTTGTGAGGAATTAGCCTTAACCGACATGAGACCATGTGAGCAATAACATGGAATCCGGTGTCTACCCCACATTGAAAAGAGGTGTTCTACTTGCCTAAGGTAGAACCTTGAACTTCTAGCTTAAGTGGATCCACTTTCTAATCAACATATGTGGACACATAGTTATGGGATAAGGAGATTGCTATTAGAAACTCGGCCTCTACTATAAGACAGCTTCCATCTCATGAGATTACTTTGGAAACCCGGCCTCTACTACGGGAGAGCTTCCATCTCATTGTCAATATCCACTCGGTGGTAAGCATTAATTCCCACAGAATAGTAATTTGTTACTTGACATCATTACTCATGAAAGGGTGCCCTCGGCCTACCGATTTAAGGTAGTTTCATTAAGATAGCTCCTAGTCTTTGATTCAATTAGGTGAGAAATACTTTCAGCATAATAAAAATCTATGTGAGAAAACCTTTCACATCATGCTATTAGGTGTTTTAGTGAGAATAGTCTTTAACAACACTACATCATCATTGGTACTTTACTCTGAAAGCACCCTTAAAACATTTGTATAGATTTCATAAAACAATGCATAAGTCCATAATTCACCTCCTTGAGGTCAAAACTCAATTTCAATCATCAACTCTTAGAAAAGATGGATTAGGTATGGATTTCATCATACATTCATGTAAAACTAGTAATACATGGTCAATTTCATAAAGCTTTTTCTTGAAGATGAAAATCCCTCAACATACAGTTCATAACTTCAAAATATAGGGATCACATGGGTTCATAGGGGAATTCATCATAAAAGCATTGCAATTCATCAATTCATGCATAGAATATCATAATTAAAGCATTTAAATCAATAATGATTAGAACCCATGCTAATTGAAGAAAACCCTAACTTAATTGAGGAATTCTACCATTTGAAATAGAGAGATTTAGGAATCCATGGATGGAAGGAATCCATGCATGGAAGAAATCTATGGATAAAAACTATCATACCTTAACTCCAAATGCTAGCCTTCAATGGAGAAATTGAACCTTAGCTGAAACCCTAGGTGAATCCTTCTTCTTCTTCTTCAAGATTCTTGAGAGAGAATATTTGAGAGGAATTGGTTGTAATTTGGGAATTCGGAAGAATGAGGTGAATTTGGGGGTTAAAAGGTTTATATTAGGGTTCTAAATATAGGCAAAATGACATAGAATAGGAATTAATTAATTAGGAAAAGACCCAACTGACAGCAACTACCGATGGACCCAATCGATGGACCGTGTCTAACCTACGGTCCATCTTGGTGAACCGTGGTTCATGGTCAGAAACCATGATTTTGGAGTCTCAAACCACAGACCCCGACCACAGACCGTGATCTGACCTACGGTCTATACGTCTGGCCGTGGTCCTGGACCTCAACAACCTTGTTAGAGTGACCAACCCACAGACCTACCTACGGTCCGTGGTTCAACACACGGGCCGTGGTTGGCCTCCGTTGCTGGCACCTGCAACTTCCCAAATTTGGTTAATTTTCCCTCTTTTGGATACGGGGTGTGACAACTTATTCCTCGTGGGATCTTCCCTAACCTCTATTAGGTTCTTTATTTGAACAACGACTGCTTATACTTTTTTAGGGTGGTGTTATTTTGACATATTAAATTGTGGAACCATTGCTGTGGAATAAGGCTTTTAGATTAGTCTAACTTCATTATTGCACGCTTAGTCTATTATTTCATAATTTTATGTTTTTCTTTTATTTTTGTTTTCTATGGGGTGAGTTTGTAATGTATGCCAAGTAAAAAGATTCAAGGCAATCCTATGAGCACTTACGATCCAAAATTAAGAAAAACTCTGAGAAAAATGTTCAGGCGCAGTGGAAAATAGGACTGAACATTGATCGAATCGGAGCGGATCAAGTGGATAATCCTGGTGTTCAACTTCTAGGAGTAGTGGAGGTACATGGAAACAATCAGAACAACCATGCGATAGTGCTAAATCAACCAGCACCCGATGTGTGCAATAAATACATGGTTGACCATAATGTTGTTAGATCGACGAGTGTTATTGTAGTACCTCTAGATCATACGTTTGTTGTCACTAGTAGTCTAATGCACATACTGCCATCCGGGGGTTTGTTTGTTGCGTTACTGATACGCTCAAATTACACCTCCCTAAAGAAGTATAAGCGATCGTTATCAAGTAAAGAACCCAACTTGTAGGTTGGGGTCGATCCCACTAGGAAAATAGTTTAGACTTAAACTTAATTCACTAATATATCCATTTAGTTAAATTATTTCCGAGACAAGTAAATAAAAAGGGGGGATTTTGTAAACAAGTAACAGATTGGTGATTAAGTAACAAGTAAGCAAGATTCAACTTTGTTGTTATCAATATGAGAAAGAAACTAGGGTATATGTGTTCTCCATAAGCTCTTAACGCGGTAATCCTAATAATAGTAATCCTTTCCTAGTGTTTTACGTGCAAAGTTTGTAAGTTATTTATCCCTTAGTGATTGGTCCTCCAAATAGGGAATGTCACTACGCACCTTGGTCCGGCTACGAGTGTTTACTTTACTAAGCCTTACCTTTACTTCAGATTAGACATCACATCAATGTATGACTTAGTTTTTACCCTCGAACCAATTGATATTAGACTATTAGATAGCATCCACTAAATCTCTGTTGTTAATTCTTTTCTCATTAACTACCTCCTTAGTCTGGCAAGTAACAACGAGGCGGGTTCTAACGTTTGCAACCGTTAAAAATATTTCTTAACGAAAGAATTAACAATGCATACATGCACACTATTAAAGAATTACTTAGTTATTATTCATACTTTGTTAATTGCTCATGGTTCCCACAACCCTAGCTGTGGATTTAGCTAGTCATGCTTGAGAGTTCATAATTCATGTATAAGAAGAAAGAATTCATGAACTTACAATAAGAATAGATGAAACCCGAAGATCCTCAATTGAATTGCAAAGTGAAAATATTATCAAACGAGATCCGAAAATTAAATTGCTAAAGTTTGCAAGTTAATTCCCAAAACACAAAAACTTAGAAGTATATATTAATGTCTAACCCCCAAAAACGAGGTTTACAAGTCCCAAACAAAAAGGAAACGAAATAAGGAAATAAACTTCTGGAAAGCGGCTTCATTCGACGACTCGACCTACGGTCCGTAGGTACCCTCCGTGGCTCAACACTTAGACAATTTCATCAGGTACTGGAACCTTCAACTCCCAGATCATCAATGAGGGACGTGCAGGACAGACCATGGGTCGACCTACGGTCAGTCGCCCTGCTCCGTGGTTCCACACTTGTCAGACTTCCCTGATGTTCCACCTACGATACACCACCTACGGTCCATGGACTGGGCTACGGTCCGTCCTGGCACTCCGTGGTTTGAGTTACTGGAACTCATCTCCCAGGCCAAGACCTACGACTACACATCCACGGTCCGTCGATGGACCTACGGTCCGTGGATGGCACCGTTGGTGGCTACTTCAGCACAATTTCAGCTGTCATCTCCTTCAACTGCATTCCAAGCTTATTTCCTGCAAACATAACACATAAACATTAATTCTAACACAATTTAGCTCTAGACACACACAAATTCTAAGTTAAATGCATCAAAAATACCGTAAACTCACGGTATATCAACACCCTAAACTTAAACTCGTTGTTTGTCCTCAAGCGACACACTAAAACTCTAAACGACACTTGTGTAGCAGTAGCCATTCAAACTCAAGCAATCACATGGCTTTCTAACCCAAGTCCCTTATTTAGTGCAAACCTTTTCATCCAGACTCAACAACCCAACTCATGCAGATCAAGATATGACATAGATTGACCAATAGACATCAAAACATACACTTTTCAGAATCATCAAGGTACCAACTTTCCAACAATGTAACTAGTGCCCTCACTTCAAACAAAATCTCTTTTTCACACAATAAATATGATTTTTGAGTTTAAGGATTCATTCAACACTCACGCTCAGAAGTGACTTCAAGTACAGTTAGTGCTCAATACCATATGCTTGCCCTTATTTTCACTGCATAGGCTCTCCAAACTAGTCACTAGGATCACTATAGGACTTTCTTAGCTTGTAACGTAGGCTCAGGGTCAGGTAGGATATATTTGGGTACCTTTTAGTGACTTTCTGCCCTCCTTGACATTACATTGGCTTTTTACCTCTTTTCTCAACCAATTCTTGACATTTTTTTTTTTATTTTCTTTCCCTTGACTTTCCTTAACACAAATGTGACTTTTGACTTTATAGCTCATATTTTTCACTTTTTTTATCTTTTTTTACTTCATTCTTCTTTGTTTCTTTCAGCACTTTTGTCATTCATATTTTGAATAAAATCATATCTTTTTCTTTCTTTTCCTTTCTTTTTCTCCCTTCAACACAAACCTCTTTTCATACCCTTTTCTTTTGGTTTCCTCTTTCATAGACACCCTCAACTTATGTATTTTGCATGAGTTGAGGTGCACAATATCTGATGTTGGACCAGGGCCAAGATCAAGGTAACTTTTTGAATTAGCCACCCTCATCTTAGGCTTTTGGCCTAAGGCAAGGTGCACATCTCCAAGGAGGGACCAGGGCCAAAACAATTATTTCTAGGGAAGGTGAGTTAGGTGTATTGAAAGAAATTGTCTACATTAGGCTCAAATATTTGGATCAAGGGAAACATTTATTTCATTTGGTTGGATCACTTTAGGCTTGAGTGGACTTTATTAGAACAAGGGCCTATGATCATTTCCCAACTTCTAGCCTAGATTATCTTAGCAAGACCAACAGCGCAAGTTCTAGATTGGCACATTACTGTCTGAACATTCAAACTTTTCTCACTCACATTTGGCACATTGTTTCATTATCAGATTATCAGATTACCTAATTCAAGTTTTAGCTTAAGTCATGCGGTCAGATCAGTTCTTTATCATTTCATATTCAGAGCCAACACATTCAACTCATCAAGCCTACATATTCTAGCACATTTCACAAGTTTTGGACGGGTATCAATTTTTATGCTCTTTATACCCTCATGCCTTTATTCGTCTTACTTACTTCTACACATACATTCCTAAACATGCGAGTTTAGCATAAAAGTAAATACTCCTTTGGGGGAAAAGAACACAGGCAAGAAAACCTCAAAGGAGGATTATGAGTTGGGTTACTCAGACTTCACCCTAACACTCAAATCAATTTTCCCCACCCCCAAAAAAATAAGGTGAAATTGCCCTCAATACACAAAAAGGAAAAATAAAGCGTAGGGTGAAGGTGAAGCAAACCTGTGGCGCAAATGCGCCGAAGACCTCTCAAGAAGCGGGTAGGTCCAGTTTCCCAGAGCTCGTAGGATCAACACTAGCAACGCCATCAGTAGCGCTCCCATCAACTATCCCAGCATCCTCAGTAGTGCTCACACCGCCAGATGGGCCCACACTTATCTCTCAGGCCCGCTGCTGTCTCAGCTCCTAATCAACAATGGATGCCCTCCGAGCCTCCTCAATATGCTGGCACTCCCTCTTTCTCAATCTCTGAGCCTTAACCTCATAAGAAGTATGGTCTGAGCGGTGGAGCTTCCCAGCAGCACGACAAGAATCTGGTGGCGGTATAGCATCACCGAATAAGGCTGTCATCACCACATCATCCTCCACTGCTGTAGGGGCACACTCTGGCTCAATCTCTAGGGGGCTAGAAGTGCAGCAACATCAGCACAAAGGCTAGCTAACTCCTGCTGCAAAGTGGTCACATCTATGGTTGAGGTCGGCCTCTCTAGGACACACAACTCAAAGGCGTCCAGGCGCTTATGAACGGCCTGGACCTTCTGCTCCATCATCTGCTCCATCCTCACCTCGGACTCTGCTATAGAAAGTTGCATCCATGGCTTCACATGCTGAAGCAAAGTGGCCATCTGTGCCTTCAGCTTCTGGACTCGAGCTAGAGGGATGCCAATAGACCCTGAAGAGGGAGTGGCTCTGAATGAGATAGGTGCCTGACTGGCGGCCAGAGATGGTGGAGCCTGAGTGTCTGCAGTAGTGGCCGAAATGGTGGAGTCATCAGCCTGCATATGCGCAACATCGGTGACAAGAGTATCACCCAGAGCGGGTACCTCAACCTTTTGCTCTCTCCGCGGTGCAGCAAGGTTGGCATCATCCCGAATGAGGCCAATGTCTAAAGTCTTGGTTGCATGAAGCAACCGATCACAATGCCATACCGGTACAGATGAATCCCTGCATAATTAGAAGATGAGGCATGGGAAGGGCAAGGTGGTGGTGGCCTTAAAGGATCTCTCATGGATATCTGCAATCAATATGCGGGCAAAGTAAATCTCAAGCCCCGCTACCATAGCTGCAACCATCACTGTTCAGTCCCATGTGACCATATTATCCGCCTGAGTAGGGGACAGTCGATTCCGCACCAGCAGCCATAAGAACTTTGCAGCGAAATTCAGTGTAGCTTTCCTAATGCCCAAGCTAGGGGTACCAACCCAATCCGTGCGCTCTCTATCCATAGCAAGATGTCACGGTAGCCACCCAATAAGTGACTACCTCTGCTCGACATTCCTCTGAAATTCCCCGCTCTGAATGATGCCCATCCGATAGTCGAACTCTGATGTATTGATGGGCAGAGTGTAGTCCGGGCCATAGATAAACCTGCGGAGGGTGACCTCTGATATATCAACTGGAAAGCCATGCACTAAGGTGGACTCGAGTGGAGGTTGAGCGACGGGCTTGGCCCACTTAGAGATGGAACCTCTAATGGTGGTAGCATAGGAAGCGTAGAACTCCCAGACTATCTCCTCGCTATATGTGTCTGGGGTCTGTGCCATCCACTCACACTTGTGCCACCAGAAGACCTCCTTAAGGAAAGGAGCGGTGTGGAGGCTACCTGTGAGAACCCGACGCTCCTCACTGACTATTCCGGCCATCTCATCGTGCTCATTCAGCATGCGAGCATCGGTGCATATCTAGTATTGGCCCCCCATGCACTATCGGTTGGGCTCTGTAGCAACTGGTGCAGGCTCAAAATTGGGAGGCACTAGAGTGTCTCCGGTGCTATCAGACTCAGACAAAGATGCGGTGCTACCGCTGGTGCTTGAGCCGGATGGGGACTCTGAGCCAGCCTGTGAGCTGATCGGTATGGCCCCTTCCTCAGACTTAGGGGAAATGACCACGTCATAGCTCACCTACCGGGATCTGTTCCGTGTAGTGCGAGGAGCAGTGGGGGAGGTCTTGGTGGGAGGTGGAATTTACTCCCCATCTGTATCCTCATCGATCAGCCGCAAAGAGTGAGCAACAAATTTTGATTTGCCATTGGAGGCGTAGGTCGAAGCTTGCTTCGGGGCCATGGTACCTGTGGAAGCCTAGTTAGTACCAAAACAAGGCAATAATACACATGGAAGAATTTTAGAACAAGAATCGGACCCAAACAAAAACTCAAAAAATTTCTGGACAGTAGCTGAACTGTCGACCTACGGTGGGTACCGACGGTCTGTCGATGGAACGACGGACCATAGTCTACACCGTGGTTCTACACTTGGTTAAAACTTTGTGTGCAACTGACCCACGGACCTCGACCTACGGTCCGTGGGTTGTAGTCGTGGGCCAGTATTGTGCTAGGTTTCAGACTTGACTCACACTTCATGCCTTATTTCAACAATTTGCACAATCAAACTAGGCCTATACATGCATTTCAACATATAATATGGTAGTTAATCATCCTGAGGGTTTCGTTCACACACATGACAACATTTTAACAAACAAAAACATACGAACCCTAAGTCAAAACTTCCAATTAGACCTGTTAATCGATTTATGTGGTTTTAATTTATAACACACACATACTATCGTCCCACGGGTGTTTTCTAACAATAATTTAACAATTAAATCTGAGACTTACAACCCGAGGTCAAGTTCCAACTTCATGATTACATCATTTATACAATGAACATAAATTTCAAAGTTAGGATGAAATCGTTTACCTTACAAATAATAAAGTCGGTGAGTGTGTTAGTGCAATGAACTTCTTGACCCTCTTTGCTAGCCTTTGACACCAAACCCGGACTGTGGAATCGTTGGGGAATAATGGAAGTGATTTGGGAGAGAAAAGGAAGGGTATGGGATATGTGGGAGAAAAAAAGAAGATTATGGAAGTGATATGGTGGGTTATGAGAGTGATTTGAGGGATTTAGAAGGTTGAAAAATGGTTGGGGGGGAGAATATGAACGTGGGAAGTGTTTAAAAATGAAAGGTTTTATTTAATAAGGGATCCAGATCAGGTCAGGAAAACCCTAGTTTTGGACCCATGAGACCCCGTCAACGGTCCGTGGGTCGACCTACGGACCGTAGGTCTGGTGCGTAGGTGACTCTAACACTTGGAAAAATTTAGAGAACTTACCTGGGACCTACTGACACCATTCACGGTCCGTGGATGGACCAACGGACCGTCGATGGGGTCCGTAGACCTCTGCACAACTATTTTCTGCAGATTTTGCCTTTCGTCCCTGCACACGTAGCAACCATTAGGACTTTCTTTTTACATTTTCTGGACACTTATTAGACACGTACCCTATTATATATCTAGCCAACTCTAATACAAAAAAAAACACCTATCAAAAGAGCTACTAAAATCAAAATAAAAGAAAAAAAACTCCTATATCAAAAAGAAAAACCTATAGTTGGCTAGATTGTAAATCTGGGGTTGCCTCCCAAACAGCGCTTGATTTAACATCGCGGCACGACGCAGATCCCTTGATTACTCAGACTTCATCAAGATAATAGGCCTCAATCACTTCTTGCACACTCTCAGAATGGTGTCGGCGATCAGCTTGAAACCCCTGGACATCGCCGACTTGTGCTGATTTTTGAGTAATTTTATTCTTGAAATTCGGCGATCCCAACTTGGCTCACCAAATGGGTTCGGCGACTCACCAAACTACTCGGTGAATTTTCCCGTACAGTTATATAACTTTGAATTTTTTTGAATTAAGTCTAACGTATTTGGTTTTATTTTGCAGGAATGGCTAGACCTAAGGTACCGGGAAGAAACCAACCACCCCATAAGCGGGCTAGAGGCATTATCATTAATAAGGGGACTGCACCCTTCAAAAATACACAGGAAAAACTTCCTCAAAAAGGGGGAAAAGGAAAGGGAAAGGAGCCCGTGGTGCCAATGCCAGTAGTGGAGAGCACCAATAGTGAGCGTATTTATTCCCCTCACCTCAGCATGTTCGAGTCAGATAGTGAGGGCAACTCAGGAGATAGATCACTAGTCTCCGTATCTGAGCCAAAAGATGATCAGACTCTCCAGACTAGGAGAGCGTAGCTATGCTCCAAAGTTATGCATGATCCAGCTAGGATCCTAGTGCCACCTTTTCCTCCACCACCTCCAGCTTCGATTGTTGTGCAGGTTCCTCCAGTGCTACCAGTTCAGGTACCCCACCCCGGTCATTAAATAAATTGAAGGGCGAGGGTTTGATGAGAAGAGGTTGTCTACAGATAGTGTTGTAGACCGGTACCCGTAGGTGTGAAACATTCTCTAGTTCCACAAGTTTGAAATCTTCACCCATTCCCGTGGCTCCTATATTCCTACTTGGGTTCGGGAGTTTTACGCCGAATATGGGAAGCTGGTCCCTAAAGGAAACAAGAAGGCCAGCTCATTCTGATCGATCGATCATGTAGTGGTATGGGTTCGGAAGGTGAAAACCAGTAACACCGACATCAATGAGGTTCTTCGCTGTACGGTAAATATGATTCATTTCTTGACGGGCAAGATACAGAAGAAGACCTTCGATGACTTGAAGGATTGGTTGGACCCATTGATCTCTAATATGACACTGCGGTAGATTGAGGCAAGTGTACAGATAAAGAAGAAAGACCTGAATGTAGCAGCCAGATAATGGTTTGGGTTCATCAGCAGCACATTGATGCCATCACAGAATGAGTCGATACTCAGGCATCTGAAGGCTGCTATGTTGGGCTGCATCATGGATCGAGAGAGCCTTAATCTCGGTCTGATCATAGAGAATGAGATGGCCATGAGAGCTAAGAAGAGCCACACCTCTCTCCCATTCCCAGTCTTGATTACAAAGCTCTGCAGGTGGGCATGTGTTCCTTTGATTGCCAAGACAGATGTGGAAGTGACTCCCAATTTATCTACTGACATCCAATGGATAGAGGCTGAGTAAATGAGAGATGAAGCTAATAGGAGGAGAGCTAGACCGCTGGATACTTCTCGGGTAGTTGATGTGGATATGTTGCGGATAGAGGTAATTCTTCCTACTCAGGCCAGTGAGCCTACAGGTATCCCTAGCTCTTCCACTTCTGCCCCTTTCTAGTTCTACTAATGCTCCCCCTCCTACTGTTGTTGCTGGTACTGCCTCTTTCTGACCTCTGATTACCAAAGTGATGTTATATAAGATGGGACACCTGGCCTAGTCTGCTGATGTTCGTGCCTCCCGGGTAGCGGCCGCTGTGCTTGGGCTGATTGAGAGGGCGATTGCTGCTGCCTTAGCTCCTATCAGGGATGAGTTGAGAGTGCACTCGGAGATGATCGATGCCCATGGATTGGCACTAGCTTCCCTCACTGTGAGTCTGGAGGCCTGTGAGCAGGGACAAGGTGTTTCAGACAACTGTGGAGGCTTCTTTGAGGGACACTTCTATAGTGGGTTATAGTGGAACGAAGGTTGATATCGAGCCGGGCACTGATGCCCTGAAAGATGGAGTCACAGACATACATATTTCACTCCAGGCTTAGCCTGGCACGAGGATTTTTGACTATATTTCAGTTTCTTATTAAGACTTTTCATATATTGAAATTTGAGGACAATTGCTAATTTAGTTTGGCAGGGTGAGGTATTTCCATACCTACATCTTTTGGGCTGTCTTATAGATATTTTTGTTGTTTTTGTGTTTGTGTGACTGTTGGTTATTGTTGATATATATTGGTTCTGATCCATTGGTTTTAAGGCAAATGTTGGTTTTGAACCGATTTAAAAAAATTTCCACCTCTTGATGTGTGTGAATGTGGCTGTTCTCTTACAATTCTTAGTGTCGATTATGATCAATAAAGATGACTTGAATAGTGCTCTCAATTGAATGAAATGTGTGTGCAGCTCTAATGAGGAAAATTGAGTTGCATGAGTCGTTTGTGAAGTCGTAGCATCTCATTGTGACTAAGCCAGTTGTTGAGTTGACATCTTACGATGATCTTTGCAAGCTAGCTGAAAATTGTAGAGTCTTGTTTGTTGATGTGTTGAATGCCATGTGTGGTGAGATTTCCTTGAAATATGTGCTTGTTAATACCTAGAACTTTCCATGTTAGTCCAATTGACTAATGTAAGCAAAAAATAGAGATGATCTTAGGCACAATTTGTGAAAAGTGAACCAAAATTGATTTTATACCTCTTTGTGACCACCTTGTGAGAGTGTGAACCTAGCTTGGAACCATTGGAGCCTATCCTTTTCTTTGGATGAAACTTGAACAACTTTGACCTCTTTGTCCCATCACCTATAACCTTCATGAAGTTGTGTTCATTTGAATAGCAAACTTAGGCCAAAAGACTAAGTTGGGAAGTGGTGGAAAAGGATGAAAGTCAAGAAGTTTGAGAAATTCTCCCTTGAATGACCTTGTCGAAAAAAATGGAACCCCTCCATGTAAAAAAAAGAGAAAAAAGAGAAATGTGAAAGTAGAAAAGGATTGAAAAAGAAAAGAGTTGTTGAAATAAAGCTTGTGAAATGGACAAAAGAAATGGGGCTTCCAATGAGTCATGCTTAAAAGAACATAGGGTGGAATATGAAAATCATAAAGTGTGAAAAAGAAGGAGAAAAAGTGAAATGCAGGCCATGCTACATGAAGGTAGAAGTCACTAAAAAAAATTTATCATACCTTCACCCTCAGCCCCGTTACAAGCCTTGAATGACCTTTGTGATCCTGAGTGAGCTGAAAGTAATGTTGATTGGAAAATAAGGGCAAGCCTATGGGTAGATTCATGCATGTGTTTATCTGTAGGAGTGTAAGAGTTACTTTTGATTCTGAAATTCTAAATTGTTGATGGGTTTTGTGTGAGCATGGAATCATTCTTGGCGTGAGGGTATTTGAATGCTTTTGTTGAACTTGAATTTGCATTTGAAGCAAGCATTGTGAGCTTGAGCTCTATTTGATAATGGTTAGTCACAGTCTGAAACTTAGAGTGCACAATTGAACATTGCATACGTATTTTGAACCACTTGTGTGCATTCATGTTGAGTCTTGAGTAGGACTGTTTGTAGACATCCTTGTTGAACTTATTGATCTTGTGTTTTACTTGAGGACATGCAAAAGTTTAAGTTGGAGGTGTTGATGAGTCTGGGATTTCGAATCATTTAGGGCTTGTTATTCATATCATTAGTGTCCTCGATGCCTTTTTTGTGCTCTAAACTGATGTTTAAATTCCAATTTGCATCTATGAAGTCAAAAGAGCAAGGCAAGGACATTACCGTGTAAAAAGGAGCGGAAAAGCTGAAAAAGCTGAAGATAATGAAAGCTGACGATCGCCAAGACCACTTGTTGAGTCGCCAAGTGGCACTTCAGCTCGGAAAAATATAGACCGTTCCAGCCCTGGAGAAAAACCAACTCGGCGATGAAAAGGGACTTTCGCCGAAATGCCGAACCGATCGGCGATAATGATTCTGATTGCCTAAAGTTACAGAGTTTGAATGGTGAAGAGGCAAGACAAGAAGACAATGGAGAGGGACACTTGGCGCATCGCCAACCTGGTTGGTGAGGCTCGACAAACTTCGTGGATCGGTCCAAAAGCTGAGAATCTGGAAGAGCATAAATGCGAAATTTTGAAAGATGTCAGGGAGTTCTGAAATTTTGATCAACTGTTGTGAGTGCTTGAAAATTTTTACCTTGTGCTTTTGATTCCAAAAACTCTTCTTAGAGTTTTTAAGTAAAATTTAAGTTGGGTTTTATTTCTAAGTTGATTTGAAGCATTGTGAAGACTTGGATTTTGTTACCGAGCTGATGGAGAACATAGTTGGTAATATTTTCCTGCTTTATATAATGTGTGGCTAAATCTCCAATTCTTGGGGGTGTGATTATGTGATTAATTGTCATAATTAGCTTATGGGTGTTAGTAATTACTGATTTAATTATTGTTTTAAAGTGGGTTCGATTGATAACTGCGTCTTAACTCATGAATTGTAGTTTCAAATGCAAATCTAGTCTTGTATTATATGCTTGCTTGAGAAAGAGGTTTTAGAATTAAAGTTATCAATTGATAATTGTAATGGTTGGGTTGTTGTGAATTCAGCTCGAGAGAGTGAGTCTTAATTCGATCCTACCTATGTAGCTCGAGAGAGTAGGTAAATTGAGGTTTTGGGCACTTTATAATTATTATGCTTGTCGAGGTTTGAGAGAACTCGCTTGATTCGTGATAGTTTATCGAGAAATTTCTATTACATCTAAATCCTAGCCTATCCACTAAAATTCAACGACTTTTGGTAATTAGTAATCACCCGTATAGCGAAATTGGCAATCAACCGATCATTTCCCCAAGTATCCCTTTCTACTTGTTGACTACCCTGTTTTAGTAGTTGTTAATTGAAAAACCTTATCCCCCATTTGAAACTAGTTGTCAACCCCTTTAATTTACTTTAATCATTTCGATTATTTCTATTCCTACAACCGATTAGAACATGCCTTTCACTTCGTAATTGAATTCTCTACCGTATCACTCCCTGTGGGATTGACCCAACTCTTCGTTGAGTTTATATTAGATTGTGATCGCCTACACATAGAATTGGATGAAATGTAGTTGAGCGTTATCAGTACATTGAGGAGGATGATGAGTTAGGTGTTGCAATTGATGGGGAGGAGTTCTTTCGTCACCCATCTAGGTTATGTTCTGACATGATGTGAAGAATGCAATCTTATGGTAAATTTGTAAAAGTGTCACTTTATGGTCAAAGAAGGTATAGTTATGGGTCACTGGTTTTCTCACAAAGGAATTGATGTTGATAAAGAAAAAATCAATGTAATTGAACAGTTGCCACCACCTATTTCTTTAAATGGTGTTAGAAACTTTCTGGGCATCATAGTTTTTATCAGATATTTATCAAAGATATCTCAAAAATAGCACACCCACTGTGCAGGTTACTTGAATAGGTGATGAAATTTGAGTTTGATGATTCTTGTCTAGTGACATTTCAAGGGCTTAAAGAGAAGGTTATTTATACAATGGTCATTATTTCACCGGATTGGGGACGACCGTTCGAAATTATGTGTGATGCTAGTGATGTTGTACTTGGCATAGTATAAGGGCAAAAGTGAGAGAGGATTCTCCAACCCATATATTATGCGGGCAAAGCCCTGAATGTTTCTCAAAACAACTATGTTGTTACTGAACAAGAACTGGTTGCTATATTCTTTACGTTTGAGAAGTTTAGACCCTATTTGCTTGGCACTATAGTCATATTGCACACTCATCATGCAACATTGTGGTACCTTATCATTAAGAAGGATGCAAAACCGAGACTAATTAGATGGGTGTTATTTGTTGCAAGAATTCGATTTTGAGGTAAAAGATAGAAAAGGGAAACAAAATCAAGTTGCTAATCATTTGTCCAGATTAGAGGAAGAAGCAATGTTGAAATTAGCTGATGGAGTTGAGATTGACGATACATTTCCAAACGAACAGGTTTTAGCTGCTTCTATTGATCTTATCCCTTGGTTGGTAGAATTCACCAATTGCTTGGCGAATGATGTGGTACTGATAACGCTCAAATCACCCCTCAAAATTAATTAAAAGATTGAGTAGTCATTGTCAATAAAAATAGCCAACTAAGAGTCGTGGTCAAAACCCACAAGGAACAATATAACGATAATTGAAAAGATAAAGTCTAACTAGATACGACATACAAGTTACACAAATATCAAATAGAAGGCATTTTTATAACTAAACTTCTAATCGGGGAAAAGACGATATCAAACAAGGGATTTATGGGAATTGAGAAAAATTGAGATTCAATCAACACTGAATGATCCATTGCAATTTATTCCAAGATCAATTACTAATAAGTAGGCTAGATCATCTTCAATTACACTAATTATCTTTCCATCTCAAAGCATTTTGTTGTGATATCTCCTTTCGGTCTCAATCACAAAAATACGAAACAACCCACTACCTTAACTTAGACCTCTCTTTAAAGGAAGCCTTGCACCCAACAATGAAAACCTAAATTTCATCTTTGGATCTCAAATTCAACACTCAAAGTCAAAATGCTATATCAATCTAATCCTCCACTCCGATCAACTTCTTTCGAGCATTGACCGGAGATCGGAAGCTAACATTGAGAATGCACTCTTAACCTATAAATCCAAACATGAAAACTAGATTGAACCTAAATTATGAAATCAAGCATGGAAACAAGGAACTACAAAAGCAATAAAGCAATTAATAAAACACCCAAATAGCTTTGTCTATTTCTAGCACAATAGCCCCAATTTCATACAAATCATCACAGCCAAATTTCTAGCAATTAAGAATAAGAAAATAAAGAAATAATAAAAGATATAACTAAGTTAGAACACAATCTTCAAATCCACAACTGAAATGTGAGGCAACTCATCTTCAATTTCTCAACCCCAAATCAAAATCTTCAATTTAGTCTTCAAAAATTAAGATAAGCTATGAAGAATTCTCTATTTTCTGATATGAATGTTGCGTATTTGAACAATGACTGCCCATGAGTGTAGAAAGGGTTTTTGGAAAAGATTTTGTGAAATTCCCAATCTGTCGAAGCGCCAGGCAGTTTGCTCTTCGCGGTTGCGACAACTAGCTCACGCAATCGCAATGAGCATTGTCACTGGGTCACACAATCGCGACCTCTGACCATGCGATCACTAGATTTGAATAAATGTGCAACACGATCACGACCTCTTCATCACGCGGTCGCAAAGATTAATTTCCTGCTAGTTCTACGTTCTTCCAATTTGACCTCTTTTTACTCCAATTCCACTTTGTTTCTTCAAACATCATCAATATCCATTCTCCATTTCATTTCCTTCAAACATGAAGATGATCACATTAAAAGCTCTGATCCCAACTCAAAGCAAGCCAAAATAACCAATAAAAGAGCCTCAAATGAGTAGAAATTCACCACTCATCAACATGCCCAACTTAGAAATTTTTCTTGTCCTCAAGTAAAGAAAACCAAAAACTCAAGAGGCTCTTAATCTAGAACACAACACACATCAAGTTCACCATATTCACTTAAGCACAAATGTAATGGCTTCGGTAGGTACTAACAAATAGTCCGCATGCAAACTTTTCACAAATTAAATCTCCTCATTATCATGTCACACTTTAGAGAATTTAGAATCATTGAATTGAAAGACAACAAATAAAATGTAAGAAGTAACTCAATTCATTAGTTCCTTGCTATGCTCAGTTGACTTATTTTGGAATTATCAACATCACAACTTTACCAACTTACATGCCCTTACAAAGAAAGAAATGTCCCAACACACTCACCAAGTCTTTACAAGAAAAGAAGCAAAGATTCAAACACTCACACTCACAACAAAACATTTCATGAACAGAAATGCCACACCATAGGCTTGCCCATATTTTCAATCAATATTAACTCGACTTCATTCAGTTGAAGATCTCAAAAGACTTTGTTAATCTTGTAATGTAGGCTTGGGGAAGGTTAGGATGTCATTTGAGTATAAGTGATTACACCCCGCTTGAACACTACCCAACAACTTTTCTTCATTTTTCAACTCAATGCACACTTCACATCATTTTTCTTATTTTTCCTTTATTCCATTATAGATGCCACACACACAACCATTTTCGAATTTTTGGAGGATTCAAGTCTCACATTTATTCAAAGTCTTTCTTTCGTTTTTACAACTTTTCCTCTATTCTCAAACTATCTTTTTTTTTCTTTTTTTATCAAGCCCTCATGTGGTAAGCATCCATCTATAATCTTCTCATAACACCCCCGACTTAGGCTTTTAGCCTCAACTTCCACAATTCTTAAGTTCAAGGAGGGAAAGGTTTCAAAAGAAGGTTACTTTTCAAAAAGGTTCAAGGCTTATAATGTGGTGTCCAATAAAAAAAGATATAGCTCAAAGGGGACAACTAAGGATACATTTAGTGCAAAGGTGGGATCTTTAGGCTAAGTGGACTTCATGGACAATCAAACAAAGCCTAAGTTCATTTCTTCAATCTATCATCGGGCAACCTCATGCATCTATCTAGTGTTGACTACTCAGACTTCGCCACATCCAACACTCATCAACCATTCACAAATTATTAACGATTTACCCTTAAGAAAGTCATCATTCTACCCATCATCGGGCATCGTCAATCAATATCTCATTATTTTAAAAAAAATAAAAAAACACTATAACTAAAAGAAACAAAATTAAAAAAACCAAATCAACATAACATATAAACAAGTCTGACGAGGGCTGATCATCCACAAATCCAAAATAAAACAATAGTACCAAAACAAACCCGTCAAGGGCAACATCAGATCCAAAACATAAACAAAGTAAACCCCACAAGGGAGGCATTCCCATCTAAAAATGCGATTGTTTCCTCACACCACTATAATATAAAGAGAATACGAGACTCCCTGGAATGATCTCACTTAATAGCAGAGGTGTCAGGGTCTGAATGTACATCATCAATATCATCACTGGACCCACAGAATTTCCGGAGTGTATCCATCATATTGTTCAGAAATCTGGTATTCTTTTTTTCATTCTCCTTCATTTTCTCATGCCTCCTCTGGATCCTTGCCATCTTGTCCTAAATAAATTTCTAATCATGCATCAATATAGTCAAAGTGGAACAAACAGTACCTGAGGCCAAGGAACTCTCTCTAGGGCCAATGGGACTCCTGAATCTGAGAATGGATCTGTGCATCAAAGCGGTGCACCTATCCAGATATGTGAAGTAAAGTAGGATGTCATCTATGAAGTTGCCCAATAGAGGTGGAAGTGGTGCCATGGCTAAATGAAGCAGTACTCTCGGTGAAAGTACTAAATGTCGGATCACTAACATCAATCTTCCTCTTATTAAGCATATGCCTTGGTTCCTTCTTCTTGAGTGGATGAATAGGCTTATGCTATCTCTATCTTGACTATCTATACCGGCTGCTTGGCAAAAAAAATGATCAAAGAAGGAAAAGGGAGACTTTTTGTACATTCAATAACCACCTTTTGCATATGTTGCATAATAAACTTATCGACATCAACCTGAAGTCACTCCATGATAGTAAAAATCAATATACCTCTGTCAGGAGACACATTAGTCTCATTCCTAGAAGGGACGACTCCCCTACATATGATGGAAAGCTAAGTCTTGGCCTCGAGGTGAACTTTTTGGTCTCTATCTAGGTGTTGTTCTTAATCCACTTTGGCCTATGACCATTATGAAGATGTCACACGAACCACTCTTTTCCTTCTTCCTGTGCCCTTTCAAGGTGAACTTCATTGTCATTATTGGGAAGGCCATAGTATGCATTGATCCTGATGGGGACAAAATATACTTTCTTGCCCTGGACCTTGATTACAAAGTCAGTCTCAAAGTTAGATTCGGTGGCATTGGCATAAAATTCATGCACCAATGAGTAATTAGCCTTGATTAGCTCAACTATGAAGCCCGACCAACTGTTTGTCTCTAATTACCAATAGAAATCGGGCATGCGCTCTTCAAGGTCATCAAAAAGTACGCCTCTCTCCTTTATGACATTCTTTATGAGAAAGCAGTCATACAAACCGCTCATGAACAAAAATCTCATCCCCCACAACATTTTCTTGAATTTTTTCTTCGATTTGGTTGATGTTGTCGGCCATGCTTTCACGAATTTAGTAACTACATAAGATTTAAACATGCCAAACGAATGCAATGGTACATAAAGCATTGTATTATAAAGAAATTAGGCCAAAGAAATGAGTGAAAAAGAATCGAGGGAACGGGGGCAAAGCTACTGTTTGCAACAGTGCTGACTGCAAGGCAGATGACTCATCACGATCGAGAGATAGATTCACACAATCGCAAAACTGACCTTTTTACGTCATCGCGATCCCGGGATAAGACATTTTGATCGCGTCTTTTTTCAAATTGTTCACATCTGGATCGCAAGATTAGATGTCGCGATCGCAAAAAAAAAAAACATAGCCTAGAACACTTTTTCACTTAGGTATTTCATCGAACAGGTTACGGGCAACCCATTATCATTCCATGTTGAACAAGTTCAAGATTTTTATTTATCCCACCAATCATTTAACACCCATACACTACATTAATATAACAACAAACTCCAAAAAATTAAGGTTTTCAGCACCAATCATGATTAAAATAAAAGGGTGAAACTCAACCCTTTGGCATATATTTACCAGTTACAAACATCAATCAAGAAACAAAGGGAGAAGTCAGACCTTAAGTGAAGAACAAATTCTTGAACGATATTTTTTGCAAAAGATAACTGATTGGAGAAATTGAATTTATAAGGGGGAAGTTTTTGGGACGTTTTTAGGATTTGAATAGTGCAATTAATTTGATTTTTGAATATATTCCTTTTTCAATTCAGGCGCTTTATCGTGATCGTGACATGAATCCTTGCGATCGAAACATGCAACTATTTTACCTTACGCAATCACAGAACCCATCAGTCGTGATTGCGAGCCTTAGAATTTAATGCATTGAGATCGCGCCAGAGGCTCCCGCGATCGCCAAGAGCAGCTGGGTGCTAGATTTGCTGAAGCTACTGTCTATTTGGGCAATGGCAAGGGGGAAAAGGGTGATCTTCCCAATCCCTTGGTGATGAGTTGGGAATTTCGACTTAGTTAGAGATTAACTTAAAGAGTTTTAGTGTCCTCAATGCCTATTTTATGCTCTAAACTGATGTTAAAATTCTAATTTGCAGGTGTAAAGACAAAAGATTAAGGCAAGGACATTACCGGGCAAAAAGGAGCGAAAAAGCTGAAAAAGTTGAAGACAAGTAAGGCTGATGATCGCCAAGACCACTCGGCGAGTCGCCAAGTGACTCTCACAAAAAGTTACATCAGGCCAGCCCTAGGGAAAAGCCAACTCGATGATGGAAAATGGCATGTCGGTGAAGAGCCGACTGGATCGGCGATGGAGATCCTGATCGCCTAAAGTCACCGAAGGTGAATGGTCGAGATTAAAGTCAAGAAGGGGATGGAAAGGGACATTTGGCGCATCGCCGACAAGGTGATGCCAGACTTATTTTGCAGAATGGTCCTAAAGCTAAAAATCTGGAAGAGTATAAATGTGATTTTTAAAAGATGAAATAGAGTCCCAAAGTTTTGAGCAATATTTTCTGAGTTTCTGAGAGTTCACACACATTCTAACTCTGGGTTTTTTATCTAAAGGACTATGAACATTGTTTTTAGTATTTTTGAGTAGGAATTTTGGGTTGGTTTTGATTTGGAACTGATTTTGATCATTGTGAAGACTTGCAGTCTGTTATCGAAACTGACGGAGAACATAGTTGGTAACATTTACTTAATTTTTATGATGTTTGGCTGGAACCCCCATTTGTTGGGGTGTGATTTTGTGGTTAATTATTTCAATTAGCTAATGGGTGTTAATATTTACTGATTTAATTGTTGATTTGAAGTGGGTTCAATTGATAGTTGAGTTTTAATTGATGAATTGTAGTTGCAAATGCAGTTCTAGCTTAGTATTCTAGGCTTGCTTGAGAAAGAGGTTATAGAATTAAAGTTATCAATTGATGATTGTAGTGATTGGGTTATTGTAGATTCAGCTTGGGAAAGTGGGTCTGAATTCGATCCTACCAATCTAGCTCGAGAGAGTAGATTAATTGAGGTTTTGGGCTGTTCATATTTGATGGGCTTATCGAGGTTTGAGAGAACTGGCTTGATTCATAATAGTTGATTGAGAAATAACTGTTACACTTAAAGCCTAGCATACCCACTAAGATTCAACAACTTTTAGTAAATAGTAATCACCCGTACAGCAAAATTAGAATTTAATCGATGACATCCCCAATGATCCCTCTCTACTTGATTATTGTTGTATTTTCATAGTTGTCATTTGCTTACTCTAATCACCCCGATTGACACTAGTTGTCACACCCCAGCCATTTACTTTAATTGTTTCGAAAATGTCTACTCCTACAATCGATTAGAACACTCCTTTCACTTCGTAATTGAATTCTTTACTGTATCACTCCCTGTGGGATCGACCCCAACTCTTTGTTCGGTTTATACTTGATTGCGACCGCCTACACTTAGAATCGGATGAAGTGTAGTTGAGCATTATCAAAAATGGCGCCGCTTCCGGGGAATGGTGTTTAGAATTCTTTTAGTGAAGTTTAGTTGTGAACTGATTGTGTTGTAGTTGAATCAACTTATTTTGTTTTTGTGTTTTGTTGGCTACTCTTGAACATGTGATGAGATGAGTGTTAGTGGGAGCAATACTAGCTAACCTGGGCATCAAGATGACATCAGTAATTTGCAATATGTGAATGAAGATCAGGTGGGAAGTGCAGATGCTATTCGATTACCTTCGATAGTGGGAAATACGGTATTTCATGTGACTAGCACTATGTTGCAGCTGTTGCAAATGAAGGGTTTATTTGGAGGGCTGGCTCATGAGGATCCCCATGACCACATCCGGAACTTTGTCGATGTGTGTGGCCCATTTTCTTTCAAGAACATCTCATAGGAGTCAGTCCGATTTTGTTTGTTCCCTTTTTCTCTGACAGGGGAGGCAACAAAGTGGTTAGCCGACCTACCAAGGGACACAATTACTTCTTGGGAAGAGCTTACTGAGGTGTTCTATGTAAGGTTTTTCCCTCCTTCGAGGATGATGGCATTGAGAGATAATATTTATGGCATCAAACGATTGGATGGTGAACCAATTCATGAGACATGGTTTAGGTTTCAGAAGTTGCTGCTCCAATGTCAAACTCACGGACTCCCAAACAACGTGTTGTCACAACATTTCTACCGAAGTCTAGATTCAGTCAACAAGGATGTGGCTGACCAGCTTGTCTAAGGAGGAACTATGCTACAACCGTTTGAAATAGCATCTACTCTTCCTGATGGGATGACAAAGATAAACCGTGCTTGGTACACTAGGGAAGATCAAGCGTGTCCTTTTACCATTTGGATGACAAAGGAACAAATTGAAAAGGACCAAGAGCGGGATGAAACCATGGCTAAAATGATGTCCCAAATGGATCTATTGTCGAAACATGTCATGGGTAGTTATTCTAAGGCTATGAATGCAGTTGGAGTTAGTGGAGTAAATCCCGATGAAGCGAAATTTGAAGCTATGTACAATGAAGAGGTACACATCCTAGCAAATCAAGGAGGAGGTTTCCGCCCAAATTATCCAAGACCGGGTGAAAACCAAGGTTGGAATCGAGACCATGATGAAGGTTGGAGAGACTGTGATAGGGAATGGTGTGGCGGTGGTACAAAATAGAGAGAGAGAGACGGGGAAAAAGAGAGATTTATACCTCCCCATGAGCGTTAAAAGACAAAAAAGCAAAGGGTTGAGCCTAAAAATTTCCGCACTGAAGATATGCTTGCACGTATTCTTAACAAAGTGGAAGGATCGGACAAAGTGCTAAAGGAAATGAAAGATGACGTCTCATCTTTGAACCAAACAGTTACTTGACATTCGGTATCGATTAAGCAGATGGAAACACAAATGGGTCAAATCTTGACTCATTTGAACCCAAGACCAAAATGAGGATTACCGAGTGACACAATGGTTAACCAAAATAATAAGGCTTCAAAGTGTATCTTCATCGTGCCATGATGTTAAATAAGGTACTTTTTGGGAGGCAACCCATGTTTTTAATTTTTACTGTTGCTGTTTGAATAACGTATGTTGGATGTGCACGTTGAAAATTCCAAGTTTTGGGAAGAAGAGCAATTAGGTGAGCTTAGGTACTAGTCGGCGACTCACCGAACAGGTGAGCGAGCCCGATCTGGACCGCTGTTTTGAAAAACATGTTGGATGGGATTCTGTAACATTCAGCAAACAAAAGAGCCATTCGGCGCATCTCTGAATGGTCGGTGACATAAGTGGGTGTTGCCGACTGGCATGCAAACTGAAGGGTCAAAAAGGCCTCAACCGTTTTAAATTCAAACTCTTCCTTCATTTCATATTTTCGGACCTTTAAATTTTCACAACACCTTTTTTCGATTTTTTTTCTTGTTAATTTTGTGGGGATCAATTATTCGAGGGAATCTTTGAGTTTTAGCATTTGTATTTGCTTGCCTAGCACTCTTTTGTCTGATTTTGAGGTTGGTGATTCGAACCCCGCCTTAACTTTTTGTAGTTTCCCAATGCTTGCTCGTATCCTTGTTGAATTATTTTCCTAATATTAATTGTTGAATGATTTTTGTTAATGTCTGCCCTTTCGTACCTTGTTTATGCAGTTTTTAGCCTATAATTATCGAATATCGTGTGTTAACTGATAGAAATTGTGGGTATGTGTTGTTTATATGTTAGGTATGGTGTGGGTGAAGTGTGAGTAACCCCAATTGCACCGATCAGCTGATTTTGCCAAATGATAGAGTGGGTGATGTCATTCTTAAGGGCAAAAGACGTCAATTGGTCAATTTTGGACAAATAGGGGGAAGTCTCAGTACCCCGAGTTCAGTAGTGGTATGGGCCAGACCATAAATGCATCGAATAGGTGCTTAATTTAATTCTCGTAGGCTGTGTGTTAGAAATTGGAGGTCGGGGTCAACATATAGCACGAAGGACCTTTCAGCAAGCTTAGTCGAGCTCACCTAATGGTTCGGCGGTTCACCTAATAACTCTTAGATCATCTTTTTATTCTTCAAATTTAATAAAATGTTTCTGTAACATTCGACGATATGCCTGAGCTCGCCGAGTTCACTCGGTGACTGGTCGAATGTCTGTTAGATCACCCTTTCTAAGCCCTAAATTTTAGAAAATATTCTGTAACATTCGGTGAGCTACTTGTGCTTAATTCTGAGCAATTTCATTCTGGAACATTCGGCGAGCTTGACTAGGCCTACCGAATGGGTTCGGCGACTCGCCGAACTACTCGGTGAGTTTTCCTACACATTTTAAACTTTCACAATTTTTCAAACTATTTCTAGCGTATTGATTTATTCGATGTTGTTTTGCAGGTATGGCCAGACCTAAGTTACTAGGAAGGAATCAACCACCCCGTAAGCGAGCACCGAGAATAGTGATCAACGAGGGTGCTTCCCCCTCACGAGCCACATATGCTAAACTTCCTCCGACTGGGGGAAGAACAGTGGGAAAGCAAAGGGGCCCGTAGAGCCAAGTCCGGCTTAGGAGAGATCAGAAAGTATGGGCATTTATACCACCCACCTCACTACATCATAGTCTGACAATGAGCGCAACTCGGGGGATAGATCGCTAGTCTCGGTATTTGAGTCGGAGGACGACCAGACATTACAGACGAGGAGAGCAGAGCTACACTCTAAGTCACTCCATGATCCGGCCACGATCCCAGGCCTCATACACCTCTTCCACCCCTAGCACAGACGGTCGAGCGGGTACCTCCGGTGCCACCAGTTCAGGCACCCCTCCCCAGTCGTTCAACAGACTTAAGGCTGTGGGATTGCGAACCATCCTTGAGGAGAAGAGATTGTCTACAGACGGAGTAGTAGATAGGTACCCGGAGGTGTGGAACACTATGAAGTTCCATAAATTTGAGATATTTACCCGGCCCCAAGGCTCATACACTCCTTGGGTTCGTGAATTCAATGCGGAGTACGACAAGTAGGTACCTAAGGGGAAGAAGAAGGCCAGCTTGTTCACACCGGTGGACCATGTAGTGGTGCGGGGAAGAAGAGTGAAATGCAGCAAAAACTACATTAGTGAGGCGCTAGGGTGTAAGATTGTTGAGTTCAAGATTTAGACTCATTTAGGGCTTTATTTTGATATTATTAGTGTCCTCAAATGCCTATTTTATTATATAAATTGATGCTAAAGTGTTGATTTACAGCTATGAAGGCTAAAGAGCAAGGCAAGGACATAACCGGACAAAAATGAACTAAAGAGCTGAAGAAGTAAAGAAAAAGCAATCCTGGAGATCGCCAAGACCACTCGGTGCACCGTCCAGTGGCTTTTTAGCTCGCCCAAAGTTCCAGCATGCCACCCCTAAGGAAGAACCAAGTTGGCGACAGAAATGGGCAGTCGGCGGATCGCCGATCAGTTCCGCAAAAACAAATTTGATCGCCCAAAGTTACAGGACCTGAGCTGCTGAAGGCCAATGCAAAAAACGATGGAAGATGACAATCGATGGATCGCCGATCCACTCGGCGAGGCACGACATAATCCACCGAGTGGACTTTCATGCTAAATTTTGGGAAACTATAAGTTGGATTTAAAATGGAATTTTGAGGAGTTCTTTCACAGATATTACAGTTCCCATTTTGAGTTTGAATTGTATAATTTGGAAAGTGGGTCTTTGAATTTCATTCTCGGAAATCATTGTAAACACTTGGAGACTCTTATCCAGATCATGGCTAATGCATTTGGTAATCGCATCTCTGTTTTTATGATGTGTAGCTAAAACCCTAATTCTTAAGATGTGATCATGTGTTTATTTATCTAATTATCATATGGGTATTTTTGTTTGTTGATGGAATTGCTGTTTTAATGTGGGTTTAATCATTAGCTGAGTTTTAATCTATGAATTGTAGTTGCAAATGCAATTCTAATTTTTAGTTCCTAGCTTGGTTGAGAAAGTGGTTTTAGGACCAAAGCTTTTCATTAATGATTTGTAGGTGTTGGGTCAATATGGCTTCATCTCAAGAGAGTGAATCTTAAATCCAATCGTACCCATCTAGCTCGAGAGAGTGGATGTATTAAGGTTGTGGGCTGGTTATCTTGTTAAGCTTGTTGATGTTCGAAAGAAATCACCTAAGCCATAATAGTTGTTCGAGAGAAAACTATTGCACTTAAAGTCCACCCTACCCACAATGTTTCAGCAAATCATCGTTAGATTTCAATTACCCGTATAGCATAATTAGCCTATAATCGATCACATCCCAAGACCTCCTCTCTATATTGTTATTTTCCCCTATTTTCATTGTTGTGTCAGCTGTTCATTGCATAACCAAACCCCCATATGACATTTGTTGTCACCCTTTTAGATTTATTTGTATGTTTTTGATAATTTGTATTCCTATAACCGTTTAGAACACGTTGTACTTCTTAATTGAATTTTAGACACGTACAACTCCCTGTGGGTTCGACCCCAACTCTTCGTTGGGTTTTATACTGACTAACGATTATTTACACCTAGAATTGGATGAGGTTTCTTGAAATGTTAAATCAAAATGGCGCCGCTGCCGGGGAGTGGTGTTGTTTGAAATTCTTTTATTGCTATTACATCTAAATCCTAGCCTACCCACTAAAATTCAACGACTTTTGGTAATTAGTAATCACCCGTATAGTGAAATTGGCAATCAACCGATCATTTCCCCAAGTATCCCTTTCTACTTGTTGACTACCCTGTTTTAGTAGTTGTTAATTGAAAAACCTTATCCCCCATTTGAAACTAGTTGTCAACCCCTTTAATTTACTTTAATCATTTCGATTATTTCTATTCCTACAACCGATTAGAACATGCCTTTCACTTCGTAATTGAATTCTCTACCGTATCACTCCCTGTGGGATCGACCCAACTCTTCGTTGAGTTTATATTAGATTGTGATCGCCTACACATAGAATTGGATGAAATGTAGTTGAGTGTTATCAGTACATTGAGGAGGATGATGAGTTAGGTGTTGCAATTGATGGGGAGGAGTTCTTTCATCACCCTCTAGAGAGGCTGGACTCAAACCTGAAAAATAGAGAAACTACATCCACAAAATAGTCTATTGATAAGCCTCCAAAATTTAAATTAAAGGCTCTCCCATCCCATTTGAGGTATCTATTCTTTTGCAAGAAAATACTCTACAAGTCATTATTGTTGTCGATTTGAATGACGGTCAAGTAGCACCTTTGATATTGGTGTTGAAGCGTTTTGAAAGAGCAATAGGATGGACAATTGCTGACATTATAGGTATTACACTAGAAATGTGTTCTTATAATAACCAATTCATGCCAAATTTTAAACCAAGTATTGAGCACCAGATGACACTAAATACACCAATGAAAGAAGTGGTTAAGAACGTAATTATCAAGTGGTTAGATTCTGGGGTAGTTTATCCGATTGTCGACAGTAATTGGATGAGTCTTGTTCAATGCATGCTAAAGAAAGGAGGAATCGTTGTGATTCTTAATGCAAAAAATGAGCCTATCCTGATGAGGTCGGTCACTGGTTTGAGAGTATGCATGGATTATCATAAGCTAGATACATGTACAGAGAAAGATGACTTCCGCATGTCGTTCATGGACCAAATGTTAGATCGTATCACTTTTTAGGATTGGTACTATTTTCTAGACGGGTATTTAGGCTATAACCTGATATTAATAGCATAGGAAGATCAAGAGATGACCACTTTTACTTTCCCCTACAGGATGTTTGCTTTCAAGAGGATGCCATTCGGGTTATGTAATACATTAGCAACTTTCCAGCATTGTATGACATCCATTTTATTTGAAATGATGGAAGACAATATTGAGGTGTTTATGGATGATTTTTTTCAGTGGTAGATGACTCGTTCAATGATTATTTCACCCATGTAGGTTATGTTCTGACATGATGTGAAGAATGCAATCTTATGCTAAATTTGTAAAAGTGTCACTTTATGGTCAAAGAAGGTATAGTTATGGGTCACCGGCTTTCTCACAAAGGAATTGATGTTGATAAAGAAAAAATCAAGGTAATTGAACAGTTGCCACCACCTATTTCTTTAAATGGTGTTAGAAACTTTCTGGGCATCATAGTTTTTATCAGATATTTATCAAAGATATCTCAGAAATAGCACACCCACTGTGCAGGTTAGTTGAATAGGTGATGAAATTTGAGTTTGATGATTCTTGTCTAGTGACATTTCAAGGGCTTAAAGAGAAGGTTATTTATATAATGGTCATTATTTCACCGGATTGGGGACAACCGTTCGAAAGTATGTGTGATGCTAGTGATGTTGTACTTGGCATAATATAAGGGCAAAAGTGAGAGAGGATTCTCCAACCCATATATTATGCGGGCAAAGCCCTGAATGTTTCTCAAAACAACTATGTTGTTACTGAACAAGAACTGGTTGCTATATTCTTTACGTTTGAGAAGTTTAGACCCTATTTGCTTGGCACTATAGTCATATTGCACACTCATCATGCAACATTGTGGTACCTTATCATTAAGAAGGATGCAAAACCGAGACTAATTAGATGGGTGTTATTTGTTGCAAGAATTCGATTTTGAGGTAAAAGATAGAAAAGGGAAACAAAATCAAGTTGCTAATCATTTGTCCAGATTAGAGGAAGAAGCAATGCTGAAATTAGCTGATGGAGTTGAGATTGACGATACATTTCCAAACGAACAGGTTTTAGCTACTTCTATTGATCTTATCCCTTGGTTGGTAGACTTCACCAATTGCTTGGCGAATGATGTGGTACTGATAACGCTCAAATCACCCCTCAAAATTAATTAAAAGATTGAGTGGTCATTGTCAATAAAAATAGCCAACTAAGAGTCGTGGTCGAAACCCACAAGGAACAATATAACGATAATTGAAAAGATAAAGTCTAACTAGATACGACATACAAGTTACACAAATATCAAATAGAAGGCATTTTTATAACTAAACTTCTAATCGGGGAAAAGACGATATCAAACAAGGGATTTATGGGAATTGAGAAAAATTGAGATTCAATCAACACTGAATGATCCATTGCAATTTATTCCAAGATCAATTACTAATAAGTAGGCTAGATCATCTTCAATTACACTAATT